>JBBBDQ010000513.1:4455000-4502500 GCA_037127315.1 Ascarosepion bandense | reverse complement strand
TGAGTTGCTGATGTTTCAATGTTTCAACCAATCCATTGTTCATCTTTCTTCAGGTATACAAGTCAGTCAGTTAAGTGCCATACGTGATACACGCTTTGGGCAATCATGTCTCAAAAGAAACATGATTGACTGGGCAGAAGATTATCCTGCAGTAGGCTGCCATTAGTTTCTGCAGTAGACTGGTTGCTAACCAAGGCTATAGAACCCAATATGTTCTATTATTTGACTCATAGCTAGAGGGGGAATAAATGCATTATACTATGAAGTAGTAATTAGTGGGGGATCAGTTTATTACTTCATAACAATAGAAGATCGGTCCCCCACTTTATGTCCAGTAGAAGCCTTAATCAGTATTCCAACTGTTATATTCAGTCAGTCAGTTAAGTGCCATATGTGATACACGCTTTGGGCAATCATGTCTTGAAAGAAACATGATTGACTGGGCAGAAGATTATCCTGCAGTAGGTTGCCATTAGTTTCTGCGGTAGACTGGTTGCAGACCAAGGCTATAGGACCCAATCTGTCCTACTATTTAATTCATAACTGGAGGGAAGAGACAGATTAATACCTTTCCCAAGGGTATTCGTGCGTAAGTGAATGCAAGGAATTCAACTGGAATTTGAACTCGGTATGCCGATTTCTTGTTCTGAGTCAATAGCCATTGCACCACAATGCACAAAAGTGCGTAAGTGATAAGCATGAAAAAAAAAAAAAAAAAAAAGAGAGAGAGAGAGAAAAATTACTTGAATTTAAATGGAAAAGTAAAGAGATTCACCTGGATTAACACTAAATATTTGTTACTTTCACACCTGGTAAACATGAAAAAAATGAGTCAAGAAAAAAACAAAACAAAAAAAAACACCATATTGAGATTATTAAGAGACAAGACAACAGCGGAAATTACATTAAGCTTTGTATGATACAAAACAATATTCATAGAATGCTCACTGAAGTACAAACAGATTTTACGATAATAGAAAGATAAAAAAAAAAGAAGGATTACCAAACCTGCACGATAAACTTCAGATAACTGACAGCTGCAATATATAAGCATTTTTTGCAAGTCAGTCAGTTAAGTGCCATATGTGATACACACTTTGGGTAATCATGTCTCGAAAGAGACATGACTGACTGGGCAGAAGATTATCCTGCCGTAGGTTGCCATCTGTGTTCTTGACAGGCTCCAAAAACAAGTATAATACATTAAGAATGTTTGGTAAATTTTTATCTTGTTCCTCGAAGACCTTTACTCCTTCAAATCTTTCCAAAACATTCCTATTTCCATGCAAATGTATATGCTGAACTCAAATAGGTAATTGTTTATTAAAGAAACCTACCTTTTTTTCATTTTATCGAGAAGAAAAATATGGAGCTTCTTGTCGCTGTTTACCTCACCCTCTAACCACGATTAGAAAATGTTATTCACGTGTAGATTTCTGATTTTTCGTTTTTTTACTTCCATTTTGTGATTAATATGCAGAAAATGAGTTCCAAAACCCAACAAATTGCAGAGTAATTGCTAAAAAGGGAGTAAATAGAACGAATTCAGTATCCTACGCCACAAGTCATTCAGCGGTGAATCAGATATGAGAACGGTGGTAAAGGGTGAGATATAGTCCGATTTATTTCTGGTCGATAACATGAAAGAAAAGTACATTTCTTCTATAAACAATTATCGATTTGAGTTCAGCATATACATTTGCACGGAATTAAGGATGTTTTGGAAAGATTTGAAGGGGTAAAGGCCTTCAGGGAACAAAACAAAAATTTACTGACTGTTTACTAAAACAGGATGAATGTTCATGTTGTCCAAATGGACGAGAATGTTTTTAGCAAGAATAGCAAAGAAATGACATACCGTTAGACCAGCAATGCTCCTCGTGGCTACCCCCACTAAGGCAAGGAAAGGAACTAACCCTCAGATAAAGAAGAGTTCCTCAAAAGGGAAAACAACTGTAGTTAAGGGAAGACAACGACCGTCTCCCGACAATGCATTTAAATTTTTGGAGATTGTGGATGAACTTCCACAGGTGAGAATTTTGAGAAAGAAACCTTTAGAATAGAAGTGGTAATTGCATCTAGTTAACTTAACAGTAAAATGGTGAGACCTAATTGCCCATCTAGCAGTGCATTTAAATTTATGCAACACAAAAACAGATCATTATATTATAAATACTTCATCTACTTTGTCAATACACTTATGTTTTTCAATAGATAACATGCATTAAATATTAATAAAACTGAGTGTGTCAGACTATGGAATTATTGAGCCACTCTCAGATTTCATTTAAAGGTAATATGGAACTTCCAATTATCATATACTAGCATCATAGCCCGGCATTGCCCGCGCAACTCAGAACATTTTAGTAGTAGGATTCGGTTATATAAAAAAATGTTGTTTAAAAATTGTTAAAAAATTTCATTAAAAAAATCTATTTTCTTTTGTTTTGCGTAAATGTGAGTTGACGTTTTGTGTGACATTGTAGACAACATTGCGTTTGTTTTTGTTTCAAAATTACAGGGGAAAATATTTACATCTTTTGTTGACTAAATGAATTTAACATAAAAATAAAAATTATTTATTTTGTTTTACTGAAATTAGAAATATAAAAACTATTACGCTCTCAGTTCAGAAATTTTCGAAGAATATTTATAAATGTAGACCTTTAATTTTAGAGGAAAAAGTTACATGAATGCCACACAAATTAGTAAGAATTCCACAGTTGATTTCCTGCATGAAATATTTAACAACCCTCCCATTTTTTTAATTTTATTCTCTGAAGTATGAAAAATTAAATCTCAAAAATAAAAATAAAAACTTAAATAATTAAATTAAACATTAGCACTTTTTTTTTTACATATTTGTTTTTGTTTGAAAAGGCACTTTTCTTTTTTTAAATATTTCTTTTGTTTCAAAATTACAGAGAAAAATATTCATTTTTTTGCTGACCAAATAAATTTTTAAAACGTAGGAATAAAAATTAAATATAAAAGGTCATTTTTTTTAATAAAAAAATATCTTAGTCGTGTTTGACACATATGATTTGATTTCTATGACATAATTTAACCATCTTAGATCTTAGATGTTTTATGAAGCAAATGTAACCAATCGGCTCCATTGGCCAAAAAGTGTGAAAGGGAAAATTGCTGAACTTAAACTCAAAAATTATGTGTCGACTTGGATTCCCTGTAGATATGTGTCCCTAGAAAGTTTGAATGGCATAGCTTAAAAAATGTAGGTGTGCATAGATTACAGTCACACAGATTGCCTTTTATATATATATATATATATATATATATGTAATTAACTAGAGTAAAGTAATCTTACCTTCATTGTGCTGATTTTTTGAAAGTTCTATCATTTCTTGCATAAATTTCATTCCATCTTCTGCATCCATAGGTGAGGCAGCCTGAAAAATACAACACAGATATTATGTATCTAATGAAAATCAATTATTCAATCTTAAAAATTATATATATATATATTGATTGTTTAATTACTATGGTTTTTGGTCATAATAAAATTAGACCAGTACACATCTGTATTAAAAAGTGTTCAATACAATTATATTGTAGAGATTTTGAATAATCATCATTTGTAAATGAGTTATTACACAAGCTAGTTTTCTACCATCTGGCATCTTCATGCGATTTGGCAATAACTGATTTTAGCATATTTTTTTAACGCTCACGTAATGGGGAATTTTTAAATGAGCAATTCTTAAAATTATGAAAACGTTATAATTTCTTGTAATTTCAAAAATTGCGTTTTCAAAAATTCCCTGTTACATAAGTGTTAAAAAAAAAAAAAAAAAAAAAAAACTACGGTAAAATCAGTTATTGCAAATCACCTGAAGATACCACATGGTAGAAATCTAGGCCGTGTAATAACTCGTTTACAAATGAAGAATATATATATATATATATATATATATATATGTGTGTGTGTGTGTGTGTGTGTGTTTATATATATATATATTGTAACTAAGTTGTTGAACTCGTAGGTTTATTTACCTTTTTGTTCATGCATTTACTTTTATAAAGAGTGCTCGATACAAATGTAGAGCATTATACTGTAATGGTTGTTACAATGTTTTAAATTCATAGTATCACGACGCAAAAAATTTCTCACGTTTCGAAGCCAGCCCATCATGTTTTGGCTTCATATAATTCTTATTTCTAAAAAAATCACCTGAGGATGAAGCCAAAACATAATGGGCTGGCTTCGAAACATGAGAAATTTTTTGTGAAGGGATACTATGAATTTAAAAACATTGTAACAACCATTACAGTGTGTGTGTGTATATATATATATATACATACATACATACACACACATGTAGATACACAAGCCACAGTATAAACTGATGATTATTAAAAAGTATGAAATTTCGAGTTGTGCTTAAAAATGTTATTATATATATATATATATATATATATATATATATATATATATATATAGTGCCACACAAAAGTTTACAACAGATTACAAAAAATGTTTCTTTAAGTATTTCATACACAGATTAATGAAGCTTTTACTGCTAATAATACATGTTTCAGCCTTTAGTCAAACAATCAGATTTTTAAAAAATAATCAATAAAAATATCCCACAGAGAAAAACCAATATTTAATAATGCAAAAGTTTACAATACATTTATTAAATCATCTATCATTATTTCGTAGCTTCACAGTTATTGATAATTACAGCAAGTAGGTGTTCAGAGGAGTCCTACAAGTTTCTGTGAAATATTTTTCTATTCTTCATGACAAAATTCCTCTAGTTCTTGCAAGTTTTGTGAATTCCTTCTTTAAATTCTTAGTTTCGGTTCTCACTAAAAATTTTCAATCGGATTGAGATTTGCAGATTTACCTGGCCATTTTAGAATGTCTATTCTATTTGAACTTAGCCATGATTTTATAAGCTTCACGGTATATCAAGGATTGCTGTCTTATTGAAAGACCGAACTTAGTTTCAAGCCCAGTGAATGTGCATTCTGACTTAAGTTTCTCACCAAAATATTCATATGCTTCATTCATCCTCCCTTCTATTATTTCAACGGTCCTTACACCTTGGGCAACCCCAGATCATCATTGATCCACCTCTAAATTTTAGTTTACTCTTGGGATAGTATTCTTTAGCGACATTTACCACAGCATTTCTGCTAAGAAGTTCAATTTTCGTTTTGTCTGACCAAAGTACATTTTCCCAAAATTCTGCAGGTTTGATACAAACCTTGGTTGCAAAATCCAATCTAGCAAGAATGTTTTCACTTAATAATATCCACGTAGGGGTCCTTGACAAAATCCAACGAAGAATCTGTAATGTGATCGATCCCAACTTGGCAGCTCGGATACAGTCACTTTCTCACCGGCACAATGTGGCTTCCATGTGTCTCTTCTACAAATACATTTATGGCTTCTGCTCCAATGAACTTAGATTGGGGCGATATGATTATAAAAAAAACATTCTATACTATTACAATGTGGTTATAATGTGGGGGATCAATTCTACATTACAATCAATATAAAAACTGATCCCTCACTTTATGGCCACAGTAATTCTTCTCTTACCATCCACCCATGCATTGAATACTGCTGCCATATCTGGTCGGGTATCCACCTAGGTGTCCTTGACAAAATCCAACAAAGAATCTGTAATGTGATCGATCCCAACTTGGCAGCTCGGATACAGTCACTTTCTCACCGGCGCAATGTGGCTTCCCTGTGTCTCTTCTACAAATACTTTTACGGCTTCTGCTTCGATGAACTTAGCTCTCTTGTGTGCCGTGTATATGAATTTACTTGAGCCACAAGATTAGCAACTAGGTCCTACCCTTTTACTGTGAAATCAATAATTTGTAAACGCAAATTCTACTCCAGCAGCTTCTTTTCTCGCACTTCTCGCCTGTGGAATTCCCTTCTGTTTACTTGCTTCCCTGACAGCTACAATCTTCAAGAATTTAAATGTAAAGTCAGTAGTCATCTCCTATCTCACTAACCTGCATCCTCTCTCTCATGCTCCTTTCTCTGTCCATTCCACTCTCATCAGTATTCTCATCCTTCTCTTACCCGGCTTCCTGACACCCCCTATAACCTGTCACTTTTTCTCATTACTTTCCTCCTATGTACCCCCCTGCAAAACAGTGGCAGTAAAATGCCTTGCTTGGGGCGATATGATTATAAAAAAAAATTTTCTATACTTTAATATTCCAGAGAATATGAATAAATCTAAAAGACATGCACGTGTAGCTAAATAATATTTCATCAACTGATTGATTCGTTTTCTGCAGCTTATCAACAGACAAGAAATTACTATGTAAATATAAAGTAGGGGATCAATTTTATATTACAATCAATATATAAATTGATCCCTCACTTTAAGGCCACAGTTATAGTCCTTGAAAACGTGTCATATCAACAAAGTGAACAGCTAATTGTATTTGTATTCACTTTTTTCCCCACTTACTCTTCTCTGAAATTCTATAAAGTGTAATTTGTTGATCATTGTCAACTTTTCTCGCCAATAATCTTGCCGTAGATTCTGTTAGCTTTCTAGGTTGACCAGAGTCTTTTTTAGGGATAAATGGAAGGACATGTCTTCCAGTGACGAACTAGCATACCAACTGAAGTCAATGGCACATTTCACTGACTAGATATCTTCTTATAACCAAGTCCATTTGTATGAAGATCAACAATACATTTACAGAGGTCTTGAGCAATTATTTTGCTTTCACTCATCTTGTCAATATTTAAAAAATGGTTGACAGAAAAATAATGACGCAATACTTTTAATCATTCTTAAAAATAATCATAAAATTAATATAGAATGTTCTAAAAAACAACCCCATTCTAATTTGGAATATTCTAGTAAAATTTGAACGCTTTTATAAAAAAGCCATTGTAAATAAAAAAAAATTTGTCATAAACTTTTGAGTTAATAAATATCGATTTTTCTTCATGGGATACTGCATATACAGAAAGTGGACAAAATAATAGAAACACATAGTACCATATTTGTCTGTATTTCTGAGATTAAATAGTATTTACAGTATTTACATTATTCAGACTATTGTCCTCATCTTTGTTGCCATTTGTACGACCTTTCAGCCATTGTATGCTCTGGCCTTCTTCAGGTGGTAGGAATTTTGAACCGAACCCTTTATTACAATCACTGGGGCTTTGCACTAGGAATGAGAATTATATACTCCAGTGATTGTAATAAAAAGTTCAGTGTAAAATTCCTAGCACCTGAAGAAGGCCGGAGCATACAATGACCGAAACGTCATACAAATGGCAACAAAGATGAGGACAATAGTCTGAATAATGTAACCTAGTACCATAATAGCATAATTTGCAAAAATTTGATTAAATTGTCAACAACTTGTTTATTTTTAGGTTTGTTGATTTAATAGTACGTTGTGGTGCAGCGGATATCGGCTCAGAATGTAAAATCGGGGAGCTGAGTTCAAATCCCAGATGAATTCATTGCATTCACTTACGCGCAAATACCCTTAGGAAAGGTATTAATCCATCTCTTCCTTCCAGTTATGGGTTAAATAACAGGACAGATTGGGTTCTATAGCCTTGGCTGGCAACCAGTCTACCGCAGAAAGCAACGGCAACCAACTGTGGGATAATCTTCTGCCCAGTCAGTCATATCTCTTTCGAGATATGATCGCCCAAGCGTGTTTCACGTATAGCCCTTAACTGACTGACTGATTTAATATTACTAGTACTTCATTTTTTGTTAAAATTGTTGTTTTTTTGAAGATGTTATTTAAATAAGTTTATTAAAATCAACAGCCAGGGCTGTATAAGAATTTTAAGTGAACAACTTCATCCTATGGTTCAAGAACTATTTCTGAAGGAAAAATGCCATCTTTTAGGATCATAATGCACCGATTCATTCTGCTAAAGTTGTAGCTGAATCGCATGAAGAACATTCTAGTAAAGTAGCACATCTTATCTGGCCCCCCACAGTCCCCAGATCTCAACATCATTTATGGTTCATTTGTGAAATGCCAGAGAGCTCAAAATCATAAAACCTTGGGTCCTCTTTACCTGGATATATATATATATATATATATATATATATATATGTTTATATAATTCTTCACTGGAAGCACAACTCAAGAGTTTCATGCACAATGAAATCTTCAGGTGTTGAGTACAGACTGGCCATAACAATTTAAATTTTAATTAACATATCTGATTAATGCAAAAAGTCAATATATTACACAGGAATTATATATATACACACACACATGCAAAAATTAAGACAGGCACATTATTCCATGGTTAAGTGGAAGTATAGGCCTATTTCAGGCGAACCATCTTCAGCTTCTGTCTTTATTGTACAGAAGATTTTACACAAATGAAATTCACAAAACTCAAAAAAAAAAAAAATAAAACAGAAAGAAAAAAAACACAAAAAAAAATTCTGTTTTATATTTTTCCACTTAACTATACTTCCATTTAACCATGGAATAACGTGTCTGTCTTAAGTTTTCTTATATTTGCTTATATGTGTATTTATAAACATATATATTTAGAGCTCTCCTAGAGAGTTATCCTACCACTTTATGTACAGAATACTCCTTTGTATTCTTCTATATCTACACCACATATTTTTATATATATATATATATATATATATATATATATATAGTATTTAAAATAGACAGGTTTATATTTTATATTAGCCATAAAAGAGGATAACAGTTTATTTTTTAGTCTGTATAAAACTAAATTAATCTTAAACTATTAAGACAAAAATTTTTTAAGTACCAAAAAACTCTTTTGTATCTATGATAGGCGGGGTTTATGTTTATATTTCAAATAAACAGGGATTAATTGTACTATTGGTGACGAATAAAATGTATATTAATACATACTGAACAGTTCAGTTATATTACATTAAGCAGTATTTTATTAACACCAGCATGCAATGCAATATACAATAAAATATATATATATATATATGCCTGAAAATAAATATTTTTAATTAACCAAAAAAGAACAAACTTACATAAAGATCTTGCAGAGGAGAATGGAGTATAATGAATTCTTGCTTAAAGCACATGAAAAAAATATTCAACAGATAGAAATAGATTAGATAAGTACGAGGTAAGAAACAAAAGATTAGAAAAACAGAAAGGAAAACTTAAAAAGCATTTTAAGGAAAGAAAAAAAAAGAACCAAAAGTTGTTATTTCTTTTTTTTTCTTTCTTTAAGTTAAGATGAAGAATTTTCGATCGATGTTATGGCTTCTTAGCCCCAAACCTTATGGAAATATTTACTTTATTATTTCATCAAATTGTCGTAATTTTTTTAATATAAAAATTCAGGCTTTCTTATTAACTTTGCCTTAAGGCATAGGTACTGTATTCAGTAATGTTTTTCTGTTAGTTTATATGAACATGGTCAAGATATCTCAAAATGCAGTGGATGGATTTGGATGAAACTTTCAGAGATGATTGGACTTATGATTGACACAAACTGATTAGATTTTGGGTTTATTCAGGTAAGGGAGAAAGTTTCTGGGTCATTTTTCTAGTTTTATTAATAAAATTTAATTTTTGCCTTTCAAATGCCAAATACTGAATTACCTCCCCGAGATCATTATAAATACTGAATTAACTCTCCTGTTTTATTTTAAGTGTGCATTCAATTTTGAGAGCAGTCAAGTTGATTGTTTGTATTTTCACTCTTGAGAGTGGTCAAGTTCATTGCAGTTATACTCATTTTAATAATCAGCTCTTGCTAATGGCTGAAATGATTTCGGTATTGCTTCGACGGAGGTTTGCTCTTTCTAGTTTTACATTTTCACTCTTGAGATTGGTCAAGTTCATTGCAGTTATTCTTTCTTATTTTAATAATCATCTCTTGCTAATTGCCGAGATAATGTCGGTATTGCCTTGGCGGAGGTTTGCTCTTTCTAGTTTTATATTTTCACTTTTGAGAGTGGTCAAGTTCATTGCAGTTATTCTTTCTCATTTTAATAATCATCTCTTGCTAATGGCTGAGATGATGTCGGTATTGTCTTGGGGGAGGTTTGCTCTTTCTAGTTTTATATTTTCACTCTTGAGAGTGGTCAAGTTCATTGCAGTTATTCTTTCTCATTTTAATAATCATCTCTTGCTAATGGCTGAGATGATGTTGGTATTGTCTTGGGGGAGGTTTGCTCTTTCTAGTTTTATATTTTCACTCGAGAGCGGTCAAGTTCATTGCATTTATTCTTTCTCATTTTAATAATCATCTCTTGCTAAATGCCGAGATGATGTCGGTATTGCCTTGGTGGAGGTTTGCAGTCTTTGACTGCTCTTTCTAGTTACAATTTTTTTCTTACTAATTTTACATTATCATGTTAATAAAGTTTACTTCAAATCTCTGAAATTGTATTTATTTATTTTTCTTCAATAGGAGTAGATAGGTTTGCCTATCATCCGGTTCGCACCCCAGTCTGTTCTTTTGAACAGGAGTAGCGGTTTATCCCTTGTTTCCTGTTTAGGATTATGTTTCCACTTCCTTCTAAAACCTACTTCAACTCTATATTTCTAATGTCATTACCCAAACTCTTAAGTTTTATTTATTTATTTTTCTTCAGTAAGCGTAAATAGGTTTGCCTATTGTATAGTTTGCACTCCTTCCTACTCTTTTGAACAGGAGTAGAGGTCCATCCCTTGTCACCTGTTTAGGAATGAGTTTCCGGTCCCTTCTAAATTCTACTTCAACTCCATATTTCTAACGTCTCCACCTAATCTCTGAAATGTTATTTACTATTTATATATTGTTTCCATAATAGGAGTAGATAGGTTCACACTCCTCCCTGATCTTTTAAACAGAAGTAGAGATTTATCCCTTGTTCCTTGTTTAGGATTGGGTTTCTGGTTCCTTCTAAATTCTACTTCAACTCCATATTTCTAACGTCTCCACCTAATCTCTGAAATGTTATTTACTATTTATATATTGTTTCCATAATAGGAGTAGATAGGTTCACACTCCTCTCTGGTCTTTTGAACAGGAGTAGAGATTTATCCCTTGTTCCTTGTTTAGGATTGGGTTTCTGGTTCCTTCTAAATTCTACTTCAACTCCATATTTCTAACGTCTCCACCTAATCTCTGAAATGTTATTTACTATTTATATATTGTTTCCATAATAGGAGTAGATAGGTTCACACTCCTCCCTGATCTTTTAAACAGAAGTAGAGATTTATCCTTGTTCCTTGTTCCTTGTTTAGGATTGGGTTTCTGGTTCCTTCTAAATTCTTCAACTCCATAATTCTAACATCTCCATCTAATCTCTGAAATGTTATTTACTATTTATATATTGTTTCCATAATAGGAGTAGATAGGTTCACACTCCTCCCTGATCTTTTAAACAGAAGTAGAGATTTATCCCTTGTTCCTTGTTCCTTGTTTAGGATTGGGTTTCTGGTTCCTTCTAAATTCTACTTCAACTCCATATTTCTAACATCTCCATCTAATCTCTGAAATGTTATTTACTATTTATATATTGTTTCCATAATAGGAGTAGATAGGTTCACACTCCTCTGATCTTTTAAACAGAAGTAGAGATTTATCCCTTGTTCCTTGTTCCCTTGTTTAGGATTGGGTTTCTGGTTCCTTCTAAATTCTACTTCAACTCCATAATTCTAACATCTCCATCTAATCTCTGAAATGTTATTTACTATTTATATATTGTTTCCATAATAGGAGTAGATAGGTTCACACTCCTCTGATCTTTTAAACAGAAGTAGAAGTTTATCCCTTGTTCCTTGTTCCTTGTTTAGGATTGGGTTTCTGGTTCCTTCTAAATTCTACTTCAACTCCATAATTCTAACATCTCCATCTAATCTCTGAAATGTTATTTACTATTTATATATTGTTTCCATAATAGGAGTAGATAGGTTCACACTCCCTCCCTGATCTTTTAAACAGAAGTAGAGATTTATCCCTTGTTCCTTGTTCCTTGTTTAGGATTGGGTTTCTGGTTCCTTCTAAATTCTACTTCAACTCCATAATTCTAACATCTCCATCTAATCTCTGAAATGTTATTTACTATTTATATATTGTTTCCATAATAGGAGTAGATAGGTTCACACTCCTCCCCTGATCTTTTAAACAGAAGTAGAGATTTGTCCCTTGTTCCTTGTTCCTTGTTTAGGATTGGGTTTCTGGTTCCTTCTAAATTCTACTTCAACTCCATATTTCTAACGTCTCCACCTAATCTCTGAAATGTTATTTACTATTTATATATTGTTTCCATAATAGGAGTAGATAGGTTCACACTCCTCCCTGATCTTTTAAACAGAAGTAGAGATTTATCCCTTGTTCCTTGTTTAGGATTGGGTTTCTGGTTCCTTCTAAATTCTACTTCAACTCCATATTTCTAACGTCTCCACCTAATCTCTGAAATGTTGTTACTATTTATATATTGTTTCCATAATAGGAGTAGATAGGTTCACACTCCTCCCTGATCTGTAAACAGAAGTAGAGATTTGTCACTTGTTCCTTGTTTTAGGATTGGGTTTCTGGTTCCTTCTAAGTCTCTCTTCAACTCCATAATTCTAACATCTCCATCTAATCTCTGAAATGTTATTTACTATTTATATATTGTTTCCATAATAGGAGT
Organism: Ascarosepion bandense; assembly: GCA_037127315.1. Classification (NCBI taxonomy): domain Eukaryota; kingdom Metazoa; phylum Mollusca; class Cephalopoda; order Sepiida; family Sepiidae; genus Ascarosepion; species Ascarosepion bandense. The sequence goes on along the minus strand of JBBBDQ010000513.1, from coordinate 4,489,865 downwards.
AGATAGGTTCACACTCCTCCCTGAATTTTTAAACAGAAGTAGAGATTTATCCCTTGTTCCTTGTTTAGGATTGGGTTTCTGGTTCCTTCTAAATTCTGCTTCAACTCCATATTCTAACGTCTCACCTAATCTCTGAAATGTTATTTACTATTTATATATTGTTTCCATAATAGGAGTAGATAGGTTCACACTCCTCCTGGTCTTTTAAACAAGTAGAGATTTATCCCTTGTTCCTTGTTTAGGATTGGGTTTCTGGTTCCTTCTAAATTCTACTTCAGCTCCATATTTCTAACGTCTCCACCTAATCTCTGAAATGTTATTTACTATTTTATATATTGTTTCCACAATAGGAGTAGATAGGTTCACACTCCTCCCTGATCTTTTAAACAGAAGTAGAGATTTATCCCTTGTTCCTTGTTTAGGATTGGGTTTCTGGTTCCTTCTAAAATCTTTCCATTATCTTTCATTCTCAGTAACCCCTTGCATCTAAGTGGCATTAACACCTTGCTTGGGAGGCTTGATTTTTAAAAAAAAGATAAGAAAAGAGAGACAGATATAAAAGTTTAGTAATACCTGAACTTGGAAAATATTGAGAAAAAAAAATGTCTTCAAAACCATAAAAAAAAACAAAACCATCAGATCCCAAAAGGGAAAAGCGTAGTTTTAAAAATAAGTTTTGTCCATTGAATAATAACCGAAGCATTGAATAAATTTATCAGACGTTGGAAAGAAACCACTACTTCAATAACAAAGTTATTTTTCTCAAAAATTATATCAAAAAGCCTTCAAATATCAGAACTAAATCCATCCCCATTAAATTTTTAATTAGTTTTTATCAAACATGATACAATAATGATCAATGTAAAAGATAAAGAAAAAGGAAAAAAATTTTTAAAAGTTTGTAAAATACTATATATGTTTTTAAAATCAGCCATCATTTTCTCAATTTAAATTTTTGTGAGAAACCTATCATATGGTTAACTTGTATCCACAAATTTCATTAACCACAGAGGTGGGAGCCTCCAATTCTATTTACTGCAGATAATGTGATAATACTACACTCTTCAAAATAGATAGTGAAGTTTGAAAATAAGTTAATGTTTCTAATACTAAATCTAACCAGCTATCCATCTATAATCAGATAATCAGGTGAGTCTGATTGGTTTAAGTAATTAGTTTGTGTGTGTGTGTGTATATATATATATATATATATATATATATATATAAGAAAAATTAAAGCAGACACGTCATTTCATGTTAAATCCAACTTAACATGAAATAACGCCTGCCTAAATTTTTCTTATATTTTGCTCTATATGTATTTATATACACATATATTTAGAGCTCTCTTAGAAAGTTATCCTACCACTGTATGTACAGGATACTGCTTTGGATTCTTCTATACCCACACTGCATGCTGATATATATATATATATATATATGTATGTGTGTGTGTGTGAAATTATTTGTTTGAACATTATTTTTCATCGATACTCATATTTAAGTAGATAATCTGTTTTATAATCAAACAGTATATATAAAGCTAAGTAAAGTATTAAGAAACAAGAAAATTTCAATAGAAACATAGGAAAGAGTACTGAAATGTTACATAATATCAGTTTTCCTACATGGCAGTGGATACTGGACAATCTCTTCACAAATGAAGAAGAAAAATGTGGTTTACAGAAGGATGCTGAGAATACCATGAACTAAACTTTATACTTATCAAGAAGAGATAGTGAAAAATTCTAAGGCCCATGAAGAAAGAGGGCATGGAAAATTTAATACTCAGAGGACAGATTGAAGACAAGAGGGACAGTGGATAAGAATGCATAACCTAACTAGTGAACTTTAAAAAAGCAAATGGCAGAGCAAGGTTTCAGAGAGATAACAAAAAGATAAAATTTGTTATGAGCTACAAAGAACAGGAAATTGTGGAGAGCTATGATCACCTACATACTGAAGAGACATGTCACATAGAAAAAAAAAAAAGAATTCAATTCAAGCCTTATCACAAAGAAGAATTGTCTTGGCATCTCTGCATTAGTGACTTTTCCATCACCAATGAACTTTCCTTCTTGGTACCTAAACTCTTTGAATCTAAGCACAGTACTAAAGTGGCAGCAAGATTTTATCATTTTACAGTTGAAATGATTAGATTTAACCATAAGTTCTATGCTAACGGTTTCTTCTCTTACACTTCCCCGATGGCTACATTCTCCAGGAGTTTAAATGTAAGGTCAATAGACACCTCCTAACACAATAACTCGCTTCCATTCTTTCAAACACTCTTCCAATCCACCCAACTACCTATCACCCCCACTTCTGACATTTACTATATCTAACCACTCTTTCTATTTACCTTCCTCTATGTAGCCCCAAGCGCAATAGTGGCAGTGGAATGCCTTGCTTGGGGTGAAATGATTAAAAAAAAAAAAAAAAACTTCTAAGTTGTGAAACTATTTTCCAGATTCTTGCTTTCCAGTCAAATTTGATCTTAAAAAATTTAAATGCAATATCAATCCTTAACTTTTGTCGTCTTAACTCCTGTTTTTATATTGTTTTTATTCTCCTTAATGTTTTTCTTTTTTAATTTTTCAAATTCAGTAACTCCTTGAATCTTAGTGGCTTTATTGCCCTGCATAGAGTGAAATGCATAAAAAGAAGGAAGGAAAAAAAATTCAGATTCAATTATCAACATGTGATTTTTTTCATAGAGGTGACTTTTTGATAGTAACAGCCTGGGGAGAAGACCGCACCATGTGGCAAATGGGAAAATGTCTGGAAAACTATATCACAGATTGACCTAAGTCTTGGAAATGAAATTCGGGAGTATGAAATTGGAAGTTATTGTGACAGAGTTCAAGCATATTGGCCTTGTTCATTTCTGATAATGTACTCCCTAGGAGGCATGAGGGAGTAATTGTTAGTAGCTTGGATTGAGAAGCTGGAGAGCCAAGTTCAAATTCTAGTAAAGTTCATTACATCCACTTATATAATACTCTTGGGAAAAATATAAATCCATCTCTTCTCCCTCTAGCTATAGGTATATAGTAAAACAGATTGGGTTCTATAGCCCCGGATGGCAACCAGTCTAGGAGAAAGTAAAACTCTGAATTCAAAACCAGCCTGAAGGTGGACCACCTCTCTTAGAGGATAAAGGTGTTTGCATAAAGTCAACAACCCTACCTGTAAAAAAGACACATTAAAGAAGCATTGACAATAACAAACCAGCCCAGAACAGAGTGTGATGGCAAGGGGTCATCGATGGCCTATGCTCCACTGGAAGTGATGAGGCTAAAGAAATGTACTCCCTCTCTCTGAGATAGCATACCTAAGATCTGTTCAACATATTTGTAGTACAAATGAGCAGTCATCCATCATCACAATTATCTGATAGATTCCAAATTTTTTCATTTAATTATATTTTTTTTAGGTACAGTAGATTAATTCTTTTAACTGTTTAAAGAGAGTAATGGTCAGTAGGTTAATTTTATAAAACATTACTTTAGTAATAAACATGATCTTTATCGGTGCCCTAAAGTTTAGTACAAGAGGGCATTAGTAAATAATCATATCTTAGTCATACCAGTATGCAGAAAATATTCAAAAAGTCAAATTTACAAAAAAAAAGTCAGTTGTTAAATGGTAAAAATAATAATTTGTTAACCAATTTTGATGGAGTTGTACAACTGGCACCTCCCTGTAATTTTTTTGCTTTTCATTTTTTTTTTTCACTTTTTTCAGTGCATTCTTATAGATTATACCTTAAACTTTCAGATTAGCAAAAAAAAAAAAAAAAAAAAAATGGAAAAAAAAAAAAATTGGAAAAAAAAAAATTGGAAAAAAAAAAAATTTAAAGATTTTTAGTGGGTGCTCGGTTTCTCATACAACGTTCTAGTAAATCAATCCCCCATATTGGAAACACTAGCTTTGAGGTCAAGTAAAAGACAATAACGAGTTGTTGAGCATATTCAACAACTGAATCCTTAGCAAAATTTCTGAATGAAGCCATTCTTAGGGTTTCCGAAGAAGTTGCCATCGTAAGAACGGGGTTGGGGGTGGTGCCGGTCATACAGATCTACCCCACTTTTTGTATGTGTTGTAACCCTAAATGATTCCTGCATGAGTAATTATGAAAACAGAGGTTGGGAATAATAGTATATCAACAAGTACAAGACTCACATGCTGCAGGAAGTAGATACACTGCTAGTGGCTTGCTAGTTGGTATAATCACACTCCTCTATACTCTAACAGTGTCCACGTATTTAAGAGGATAGGAACATTCCATTCCCGTATATGACAGTGTGATTTCATATTGATGAAGTAACATGTCACAGTTTTCATTACCTTCACCAGAAGCTATGAATTGTTTTGAAACATTACCTGGTTGATTGCGAGAGTAAGACAACACAGGATCAGCTGAATAAGGACAATCGTTGCTTTCACTGTCTTGGTCGCAATCTATGAGAAGTCTTACTAGAGTTAGAAAACCCAGAAGATTGCTTTCACAGCCTTCATCAGCATCAGTGAAGAGGCTTGAATCATTAACTGGTCAATTGCTAGAGCTATAAGGCCTAAAGGAAAAACATTTCTTCTAAGAGATGTGAGCAACTGTACCATGACAACCATTGATTTCAGTACCATCATTAGCGTCAAGACTTGAATCATTACATGGTTGATTGCTAAAGATAATTTAGTATAAAGATTTATCATGACAGATCTCATTAGCCTCTTCCAGATTTTTATGAGAAAAATACCAAGGGAATGGAAAAAAATATTCAAAACTGAATAAAATATTTTACAAATAACAAAAATAGCAAGCTAAGATCTGAAATTCATGAACCATCAAAATTATTTAATTGTAAGTAAATCTGATTCTGTGTTTTTAAATGCAAAGGGGCTAAAAACAGAAAATTTAACAAATAAAATATTAAAAAAATATCTTTACTTATATGAAATGGTATTAAAACAGCATAATATTCTGAACCCTTACATTAAGAGAATCCACTTCTTTTTCTTCAGGCATAAAAATTGCATACATCTTTGCCTTCTATAATAAAAAAAGAAGAAAAAAAAAAGAAAGAATGGTTTTGGACGTTTCCAATAACAAGTGTTCTAATATTGGCATTAATCTGATGAATGAACTTCCTGCATGAAAATTTGATTATTACTGAAACTGTTTTATCGGAGAAAAAATTTGTTAAATCTAAGGAAATAATTATTTAAAAAAATATATAATTGTAGGGTTTCAAAAATGCAGTCAAAATTATCTCTTGATCCAAGTTAATTGCCGTTGTCAATGACATCAAAGCCTCTTGACATGACAACGACAAAGGTATATAAAATGCAAATGTGTCAAAAGATTTTTTTGCAGCAGCCTTCCAAGGGGACTGAAAAAATATTTCTATACATATATCATGGTATTATTAGGTCCCCTGTGAAAACGCAGTATTTTGGCACATGTCGAACTGAAAAGTGAAGGTAGAGTTCTTATGGGGCTTGTGTCAATTGTTAGAATGGATGGGTTGTGAATCAAACTAGCTAAGAGCAGGATATTTGCTGATGACCAACCTCTCCATTAGCATTGTACCAAAAGCATTATATTTTGCTAAATAAATTCCTTTGGAGGTGAGGATATTTACCCTACTCCCACACTAGAGCGAGATGTGACACAAGGTCTTTTTTTAAGGTGGAGACCCAACTTTGTAGAGAGAGGCACAGGGACAAAAATTCCCAAATACCTTCAACCGCCGAGTGAGCTGACCCTGGTGACGAGCACCTGGTCCACTCCTCTGCTGCAATGGGGTGGCGCGGCTGCAGGACACTGTTCCTCAGGACCAGGCTTCTATTCAGTGTAATTTTTCTCAGTTTCAACCCTACCCTCACAAATGGAGCTACAACTGAGCCGCACTCCGTCTTTTAGGACAGAGACGCAACTGAGAGATGATTTGTGCCTTTAAGAGTAAGACCTAAAATTTTCATCTTTCTTACTTTTTGTGTACAGTACCGTGCAAAAGTATTAGGACAAGAACTATTTTATCTTTTATGAGGCAACAAAATAATTACGACAATTTACCAATCGCACCTAGTATATATACAGTACTGTGCAAAAGTATTAGGACAAAAACTATTTTATCTTTTATGAGGCATATTGACAGAAAATAAACAAATTAAAAGTAATTTTATTTGATTTACTCAACAAATGCTTTAACAAGAAAAAATACTTGTTACAAAACAAATTTGATATTTATTTCGGCCTGTTTACTTCCTCTGAGCAATTACGCCGCGATTTGTTTGGTTTTGGAACTCAATTTCCATGTAGTAAAGGCCGAAAAATCAGCAAACTACGCGTGAAGTCAAGACAAGAAGTTCGATATTTTTCTGGTTGTAAACTTGAAAAAAGGTAGGTTTCGTCAATAAACAATTATTGATTTGAGTTCAGCATTTACATTTGCATGGAAATAAGGATGTCTTGGAAAGATTTGAAGGAGTAAAGGCCTTTTGCTTTGATTCTGTCAGGCATTGGCATCACAAGCTTCTTCAATGTATTTAATGGTATCTCCTACCAAGCAGCTTGTATTTGTTCCCAAAGTGTGTCTTGCAAAGTAACATTAGATTTATCAATTTTTTATCCAAAAAATTCCATTGATGTTTAATAGGATTGAGATTATTGCATAACAAATAATAGCTGTATGTCTTTTATTTTAAATCTGTAAGAATGTATATTGTGTAAGAGAGTTTGACCATACCTGCAAAAATGGCTTTGTGTCAAACGACCAAACTCCCTACATTTGATAAATCAGAAAGTTGAGAAAGTATCAAAAGATAAAAATAAGATCTCTTCTTCTATAATAACAGAAATGAGATTTATTAATTAAAATATTATATAATTTGTTTTTATTATTGAGAACTGTATTTAAGTGTGAAAAGTTGAATTCAAGAGGAAATGCTTTTAAAAAAAAGTCTAGTTGATGTTTTTAATGCATGCATGATAGCAGGGAACATTTTTGTTGATTCTTTATTCCTCTCTTTCATTTGTTGACAAACGGTTGTGAGGAAAAAGAAAAGTCAAGGTGAAAGAGAGTGATAGATGGCTATGCGTATTGTTTGGTTTTCGAAAGCCTAAGCAGACGGTTCATAGATCTATATTCGTTTTTTTATTTGTTGATAATGAGGCAAGATGAAGAATGAGAACCAATAAATGAAACTCTGAAAAGAAGGTGAGAGGGTAAGAAAATGCAGGTTGCTTGGACTTGCAGACATGCGTATTTATGCATTTTGACGAGCAAGAATAGGATCAATTTGAATATTTTTTTTTGTGTCTTCTGGTTAGTCAATAAATAAGACGCTGTCTCTATTGTTGGTCCCTAACTACATCTGCATATGACAAAAATATGTAAGCCAATTATCTAATGAAAAGCTATTTTCAATTGGTTAATTAGTGAGTAAATTTTCGATTTGTTTCCTGAAGGCCTTTACCCCTTCAAATCTTTCCAAAACATCCTTATTGCCATGCAAATGTAAATGCTGAACTCAAATCGATAATTGTTTATTGACAAAATCTACCTTTTTTCAAGTTTACAACCAGAAAAATATCAAACTTCTTGTCTTGACTTCATGCGTAGTTTGCTGATTTTTCGGCCTTTTTACTTCCTTTTTGCAATTACTACATGGAAATTGAGTTCCAAAACCAAACATATTGCGGAGTAATTGCTCAAAAGAAAGTAAATAGGCCGAAATAAGTATCCTACGCCTGAAGTCATTCAGCAGTGAATCAGAACGGTGGTAAGGGGTGAGATATAGTCCGACTTTTTTCTGGTCGATAACATGAAAAAAGGTAGGTTTCTTCAATAAACAATTATCGATTTGAGTTCAGCATATACATTTGCATGGAATTAAGGATCTTTCAAAAGGATTTGACGGGGTAAAGGCCTTCAGGGAACAAATCAAAATTTACCAATTAGTGAATATAAGTGTTCTTTTTATTAGCTTTTAAAAGGGTATAGGTGTGTGTAAAGTCCGATTTAAGCATTCAAATACTGAGAAATTCAATAATAGCAATAATTATCGGTATACAAAATCTATTTTTCATTTTCAATGAAAGGGAACAAATCTTTTTACCTTGTTTCTAAAAACACCTTTAGCATTTATAATTCTTTCAATAAGCTGGGTTGACTCTGGCATAAAAGCATCTATAGAATTTTTAATGTGAGATAACTATGATATATTCCTTTTTTTCATGCTAATATGCTTTTTCCCCGAAAAGATTTACAGAAAACATCCCAGTAAATTTACCCAATGGGAAGATAATACTTGAGATAAGAAATTCCCTCTTTAACAACCATGAAAATATGAACTTTTAAATATATATATGTATGTATGTATATATATATATATATGTATGTCATCTGCAGACAGATCTCTTTCGCTATATTTAGTGTATCAAGGCAGCAGATAATTTTCTAAACATACATTGTTAAATATAAGAGACAATGAATGCCTAGTATGTTTAATCATGAGCTGTTCTAAACATCATATTTTGGCTTTAATTTCAGGTGAAAATAAAGACAAAAATTGTCCAACATTTAGATATTTTTTTTTATTATGTTGGTTCTAAACTTTTGGCACACATGAGTCATCTTCAGAGTGGTTACAAGGACGTTAGCATGAAGACATCCACCATCAAAAATGATTTTATCTTGTGTTGACATAAAACATTGCTATGTGATGATAACAGTCACTGAATAGCAGATGCAGTTAGTAAATTTGTAATGCAGTTCTATGACGTCACACCGCATGAGAGACTGAAATGTTAACAGAACCATATGTCTAAATGCAATGTAATGTGTTGTGACAAGACTGAAATGTGACTTTATGAAGTGTGGGTTGTTTGGATTTAATGTAGATGGCCTCCAATATCTGAAGGTTCTTTTTTACTGTGTGCTATTGTCACATAACAATGTTTTATGTCAACACAAGATAAAATCATCTTTGATGGTGGATGTCTTTATGTTAACATCCCTGTAACCTCCCTGAAGATGGCTCATGTGAGCAAAAAGCTTAGAACCAATATAATTAAAGAATGTTCAAATGCTGGAAAATTTTTGTCTTTATTTTCACCTGAAATTGAAGCCACAATATGATGTTTAGCATGGCTCATGATTATACATAGACATTCATTGTTTGTTATATTTAACAATATATGTTCTTATATATATACATCATGAAAACAATAATGATGAAGGCAACACACTGTCGGTTTGATGAATTTTTAACTCAAGATTATTAAGTAACAGAATTAAAGAGTAAGCTTATTGTAAGTTTTAAACTTATATCGCTTATCTGTGGAAGTCAGTAACTGCATTTTACTGATTGGAGTCCAAAGGTATTTCAGCATAAGGAATCACTCAGATAAACTATATAGCTTCTTTGATCCCCAAGGTTATTATCGTTTTTGTTGCACAAATAGTAGACGCCATGAATCATCTGAAATTCTTAGATGAAACATTGTCATTATTAGTAATTTTTGATTAGTCTTTCTTTCATCTCATTTCTCTTGCTTCTTTACACCTAGTAGTAATAGTAGTAGTAGTAGTGTTAAGTTGGGTGGATTTCTTAGATGAAGCCTTGTCATTATTATTAATTTTTAACTAGTCTTTCTTTCATCTTATTTCTCTTGCTTCTTTACACCTAGTAGTAGTAGTAGTAGTAGTGTTAAGTTGGGTGGATTTCTTAGATGAAGCCTTGTCATTATTATTAATTTTTGACCAGTCTTTCTTTCATCTTATTTCTCTTGCTTCTTTACACCTAGTAGTAGTAGTAGTAGTAGTGTTAAGTTGTGTGGATTTCTTAGATGAAGCCTTGTCATTATTATTAATTTTTAACTAGTCTTTCTTTCATCTTATTTCTCTTGCTTCTTTACACCTAGTAGTAGTAGTAGTAGTAGTGTTAAGTTGTGTGGATTTCTTAGATGAAGCCTTGTCATTATTATTAATTTTTAACTAGTCTTGCTTTCATTTTATTTCTCTTGCTTCTTTACCTAGTAGTAGTAGTAGTGTTAAGTTGTGTGGATTTCTTAGATGAAGCCTTGTCATTATTATTAATTTTTTAACTAGTCTTGCTTTTCATCTTATTTCTCTTGCTTCTTTACACCTAGTAGTAGTAGTAGTAGTGTTAAGTTGTGTGGATTTCTTAGATGAAGCCTTGTCATTATTATTAATTTTTAACTAGTCTTGCTTTCATCTTATTTCTCTTGCTTCTTTACACCTAGTAGTAGTAGTAGGAGTGCGGTAAGTTGTGTGGATTTCTTAGATGAAGCCTTGTCATTATTATTAATTTTTAACTAGTCTTGCTTTCATCTTATTTCTCTTGCTTCTTTACACCTAGTAGTAGTAGTAGTAGTGTTAGGATTGTGTGGATTTCTTAGATGATAAAGCCTTGTCATTATTATTAATTTTAACTAGTCTTTGCTGTCTTATTTCTCTTCTTTACACCTAGTAGTAGTAGTAGGAGTGTTAAGTTGTGTGGATTTCTTAGATGAAGCCTTGTCATTATTATTAATTTTTAACTAGTCTTGCTTTCATCTTATTTCTCTTCTTCTTTTTACCTAGCGGTAGTAGTAAACAGTGTTAAGTTGTGTGGATTTCTTAGATGAAGCCTTGTCATTATTATTAATTTTAACTAGTCTTTCTTTCATCTTATTTCTCTTGCTTCTTTACCTAGTAGTAGTAGTAGTAGTAGTGTTAAGTTGTGTGGATTTCTTAGATGAAGCCTTGTAAATTATTAATTTTTAACTAGTCTTGCTTTCATCTTATTTCTCTTGCTTCTTTACACCTAGTAGCGTAGTAGTAGTGTTAAGTTGTGTGGATTTCTTAGATGAAGCCTTGTCATTATTAATTTTTAACTAGTCTTGCTTTCATCTTATTTCTCTTTACTTCTTTACACCTAGTAGTAGTAGTAGGAGTGTTAATTGTGTGGATTTCTTAGATGAAGCCTTGTCATTATTAATTTTTAACTAGTCTTGCTTTCATCTTATTTCTCTTGCTTCTTTACCTAGTAGTAGTAGTAGTAGTGTTAAGTTGTGTGGATTTCTTAGATGAAGCCTTGTCATTATTATTAATTTTTAACTAGTCTTGCTTTCATCTTATTTCTCTTGCTTCTTTACCTAGTAGTAGTAGTAGGAGTGTTAAGTTGTGGATTTCTTAGATGAAGCCTTGTTATTATTATTAATTTTTAACTAGTCTTTCTTTCATCTTATTTCTCTTGCTTCTTTACACCTAGTAGTAGTAGTAGTAGTAGTAGTAGTAGTAGTGTTAAGTTGGGTGGATTTCTTAGATGAAGCCTTGTCATTATTATTAATTTTTTAACTAGTCTTTCTTTCATCTTATTTCTCTTTGCTACTTTACCTAGTAGTAGTAGTAGTAGTAGTAGTAGTAGTAGTGTTAAGTTGGGTGGATTTCTTAGATGAAGCCTTGTTATTATTATTAATTTTGACTAGTCTTTCTCATCTTATTTCTCTTGCTTCTAACACCTAGTAGTAGTAGTAGTAGTAGTATTGTTAAGTTGTGTGGATTTCTTAGATGAAGCCTTGTTATTATTATTAATTTTTAACTAGTCTTTCTTTCATCTTATTTCTCTTGCTTCTTTACACCTAGTAGTAGTAGTAGTAGTAGTAGTAGTAGTGTGAAGTTGTGTGGATTTCTTAGATGAATCCTTGTCATTATTATTAATTTTTAACTAGTCTTTCTTTCATCTTATTTCTCTTGCTTCTTTACACCTAGTAGTAGTAGTAGTAGTAGTAGTAGTAGTATTAAGTTGGGTGGATTTCTTAGATGAAGCCTTGTCATTATTATTAATTTTTAACTAGTCTTTCTTTCATCTTATTTCTCTTGCTTCTTTACACCTAGTAGTAGTAGTAGTAGTAGTAGTAGTAGTGTTAAGTTGGGTGGATTTCTTAGATGAAGCCTTGTCATTATTATTAATTTTTAACTAGTCTTTCTTTCATCTTATTTCTCTTGCTTCTTTACACCTAGTAGTAGTAGTAGTAGTAGTGTTAAGTTGTGTGGATTTCTTAGATGAAGCCTTGTCATTATTATTAATTTTTAACTAGTCTTGCTTTCATCTTATTTCTCTTGCTTCTTTACACCTAGTAGTAGTAGTAGTAGTGTTAAGTTGTGTGGATTTCTTAGATGAAGCCTTGTCATTATTATTAATTTTTAACTAGTCTTTCTTTCATCTTATTTCTCTTGCTTCTTTACACCTAGTAGTAGTAGTAGTAGTGTTAAGTTGTGTGGATTTCTTAGATGAAGCCTTGTTATTATTATTAATTTTTAACTAGTCTTTCTTTCATCTTATTTCTCTTGCTTCTTTACACCTAGTAGTAGTAGTAGTAGTAGTAGTAGTGTGAAGTTGTGTGGATTTCTTAGATGAATCCTTGTCATTATTATTAATTTTTAACTAGTCTTTCTTTCATCTTATTTCTCTTGCTTCTTTACACCTAGTAGTAGTAGTAGTAGTAGTAGTAGTGTTAAGTTGGGTGGATTTCTTAGATGAAGCCTTGTCATTATTATTAATTTTTAACTAGTCTTTCTTTCATCTTATTTCTCTTGCTTCTTTACACCTAGTAGTAGTAGTAGTAGTAGTAGTAGTGTTAAGTTGGGTGGATTTCTTAGATGAAGCCTTGTCATTATTATTAATTTTTAACTAGTCTGTCTTTCATCTTATTTCTCTTGCTTCTTTACACCTAGTAGTAGTAGTAGTAGTAGTAGTAGTAGTGTGAAGTTGTGTGGATTTCTTAGATGAAGCCTTGTCATTATTATTAATTTTTAACTAGTCTTTCTTTCATCTTATTTCTCTTGCTTCTTTACACCTAGTAGTAGTAGTAGTAGTGTTAAGTTGGGTGGATTTCTTAGATGAAGCCTTGTCATTATTATTAATTTTTGACTAGTCTTTCTTTCATCTTAACTCCCTTGCTTCTTTGCAATATAAAGAAATATAATTTAGAATACTTTTAAAATTTATTTGAAGAAAATAATACCAAACAGTAGGAAGAAATGTAATGAAATGATTAAGTACGCCTCTTTCAATAGGTTATATGAACTTATTTAAAAAAAATTAATAGCCTGGTTATATTTTCTATCATTAAAAATTGTTTTTTTATTCTTTTCTATCCTGAAAATCAAAGTGATGCTGCCAGCTAAGAATTATTTGGTGTTTGTATTCTTTTTTGAAAACTATATGAAAGTTCTATGTGAACAGTTTCTTCACTAGCAGTTCTTACTCGTGGGACTCTCTTCTGGTTGCTTGCTTTTCAGTCAATTCTCATCTTCAAATATTTAAATGCAACGCCATTCATTATCTTCTGTTTTCCTACTTCATGTTCTTTTATTGTTATATTTCCTTAATAATGTGTTCTTTTTTTTTCATATTCCCTGAAACTCAGTAACCCCTTCCCCACTTTGCATCTTAGTGGCTTTATTGCCTTGTTTGGGGGAGGGGGCATACAAAAAATTAGAGACTTAGTTAAGTGCCAAATGTGATACACATTAGGGAAATCATATCTCAAAAGAGACATTACTGACCAGGCAGAAGATTTTTCCGCAGTAGTTTGCCATTACATTCTGCAGTAGACTGGTTGCCAACGAAGGCTATAGAAGCCAATCTGTCCTGTTATTTGACTCATAGCTAGAGCGGGAAGAAATGTATTATATTATTAAGTAGTAATTAGTGGGGGATTAGTTTATTACTTCATAACAATAGAAAACTGATCCCCTACTTCATGCCCAGCAGAAGCCTTAATCATGTCTCCAACTATTCAGTCAGTCATTTAAGTGCCATATGTGATACATGATTGGACGATCATGTCTCAAAAGAGACATGACTGACTGGGCAAAAGATTTTCTCGCAGTAGGTTGCCATTACTTTCTGCAGTAAACTGGTTGCTGACCAAGGCTATGGATCCCAATCTGTCTTGTTATTTAACCCATAACTTGGAGAATATTCTACAAAACTGGCTAGCCACATGTGGAAATTAAAATTGAAAAATGGAAAAAAAAACCTGATTTAACTTGGGGGTATACTGAAAATAGCCAAACCATACAATTGTGGCAATGTATGTAGATTGTGCCAAAAGAAAAAATTAGCTATTATATCATTCCCAGAAAAAAAAAAAAATTACTAAATGAAAGATCAGAAATTATGTCCAGATGCAATCATAGCTATAAATGCTTACTAGAATCATACAAACATAGATGCCAGTGTTCAGAGACCGATCCTTCAATGACTCCTTCATAATTTTGAAAATTTTTCAGTTGCTTGAAAATTCCAAACTTGTTTGCAAAAAAATTCCCTCTTCAAGCATTTGAGAAATGGTAAAATCAGTTCTGGTAAATTGCCTGAAGATACTGAGAAATTGAAACCAGGTGAAAAATATTCTAATGTTCTACAATATCATTGTATTGAACACTTATTAATACAACTGTATATTGGTCTAATTTAATTATGACCAAAAATTAACTAATTATGTGTGTGTGTGTGTGTTTGTTTATGAAATGAATTGTTTGAACATTATTTTTTATCAATACTCATATTTAAGTAGATATTTTGTTTTTTAATTAAACAGTATTATATATTTATGTCTACTGGCCTGATTATTTATGATAAATTGTTATTACGAAAATGTGTGCCATTCGGCAGGATTCGAACCTGCGACCCCTATCTACATAGGGGAAGCTACCATTTGATCTGGCAAATATCTATGTAGATAGGGGTCACATGTTCGAATCCTGCCGAATGGCACACATTTTCATAATAACAATTTATTGTAAATAATCAAGCCAGTAGATATAAATATATAATACTGTTTAAATTAAAAACAGAATATCTACTTAAATACGAGTATTGATAAAAAATAATGTTCAAACAATTAATTTCAAATTGTCGGTTGTTTATAACCAAGTTTTGTTAAAATTAATTAATTTCCATGACATATATATATATATATATATATATAACACACACACACACACATATATATATATATACACACACACACACACACACACATATATATATATATACACACATATATATATATATACAAACACATATATACACACACACACACACACATATATATACACACACACACACACACATATATATGTGTGTGTGTGTGTGTGTGAACGACCCTTCTTGATAAAAAAAAGAAAAAAGACCATCTCTACAACTACTTTCTTTTTTTTCAAACCCACCATTCATGAGGGTGCAGATGACTTTTTAAACCAGCCTTACTGTAACAAGTTTTTGCACAATTGTTGCACCTGAAAGGGAAATCCCTTTGTCCAAAGGGCACAGCATCAACAGGAATTTTCACGTGTCTCCTTAATCCAGAACCAGATTTGCACACCTTATGGCAGACTGTACAAGAAGGGACAAGGATTAATTTATGGCTTCTTTCTATGGAGTGAGCCTGATGAGACCTAAGGTGACTTTGAAGATCTGCATTTGAAAGAGCAAACCTACCACATAAATTACATACAGTCTGAAAAGTACGAGTGAAAGGTGATGACTCAAGATTATTCTTGCAAATGTTGCGTTTAACCTCAGCATGTTCCACTTTGTCCTTTTCTAACTCATTACAACCTTGGTAAACTGAGGTCCTCCACAAAGGTTGACATTCAGTCTCCAGTCCCTAGGTACCAACTGATATACTGTTATATATCGACAAACAACAAACATGCATATATATAAAATTATGAAGTTATATTTTTATTAATGACGATGGACCGTGTAGAATAGGGAACAGAGAATTGAGAGAGCGCGCTTCTAATGGGTTGACGGGAGTGTAGTCTTATCTGTTGTGTCTCTCTTCACCGGCCGATCTCTGTTGCTCCTTTACTACTGGCGAATCCGTGTGCCGAGGTCTTTTTATAATCTTCCAGAACCGGGACTTTTTCTTCCGGTTTTGCCTCGCCCACGCACGCCCACGTAATTCTCAGAGACACCTGTTCTGTTTGCCTCTGTAGTTATTTCCGCTGCTGCCGGAAATAAGGTCAAACGACATCCGTTCCTTTCAACGACCGGAAACACCCTCGCTTGCATCAGCCTTCCTCGGGTGGGGCCAGATTGTTATATTACAATACCAAGAGCTTTGAGATTGGTTTTGATGCAATCTTTAAAGCACTTTCTAAGTTTGTGTCGATTCAAGTAATAAAAATGTTAGATTAAAAAATAAATCCACAAATGCATTACATATATATATATATATCACTCATTCAGCAATGGATTAGAGCACTCTGGCTATTGGGCGGGTATAATGACAATATACATGCTAAAAAGTCTGCCTTCTTCTACCGAACGCCCATAGCCAAGAGGGAGAATCGCCGACTGACACAAATTCGGTTGGGTTTCAATCCTGGGTCAAAAGCGTACTGATGAGCTGTGATACAGCGAAACAGATCTGTCTGCGGATGATAATTTACGCTCTCACACCCTGATTGAGCACTCGGGAAGAATGGTAGACTTTGAATAACAGTAGCTATCCTGGCATGTACGCATCACTCATTCACTAATGAATTAGAACACTCTGGCTATTGGGCGGGTATAATGACAATATACACGCTAACACGTCTGCTTTCTTCTACCATACGCCCATAGCCCAAAGGTAGAATCGCCAACTGACGCCAATTAGGTCGGGTTTCAATCCAGGGTTAAAAGCAATCGGAGTTTAACCGTACTGATGAGCTGTGATACAGCGAAACTGATCTGTCTGCGGATGATTATATATATATATATATATATATATATATATATTTAGTGTATCGAGGCAGCAGATAATTTTCTAAACATATACTGTGAAATATAAGAGACAATGAATATCCATTATGTTTAATCATGGGCCGTTCTAAACATAATATTTTGGCTTTAATTTAAGGTGAAAATAAAAACAAAAATTCTCCAATATTTGGATAATTTTTTATTAAGTTGGTTCTAAGCTTTCAGCTCACATGAGCCATCTTCAGAGAAATTACAAGGGCGTTAACATAAAAACATCCACCATCAGCGACGATTTTATCTTGTGTTGACATAAAACTTTGCTAAGTAAACGATAACAGTTACCAAAAATAGCAAACACAGTTTGCAATTTGTAATGCGGTTCTATGACGTCACACCGCGTGAGAGCTCAAAATGTGAACAGAACCATATATTTAAATGCAATGTAATGTGTTATGACCAGATTTAAACGTGTTTTTTATTAAGTGTGGGTTGTTTGGATTTAATGTAGATGGCCTCCAATATCTGAAGGTTCTTTTTACTGTGTGTATGAGTGAGGATTATTGTATTGTTGACTAAAATCTATCTGATATGACCTACATGGTTATGTTCTTCTAAGAAATGTTGTTTAATTGTACTCTGATCGCCAAGGTGACAGGTAAGCCGAAAGTTTAGAACCAACTTAATAAAAAATTATGCAAATGTTGAAGAATTTTTGTCTTTATTTTCACATGAAATTAAAGCCAAAATATGATGTTTAGAATGGCTCATGATTAAACATAATGGACATTTATTGTCTCTCATATTTAACAGTATATATATATATATATATATATATATATATATACACACACACATGTATGTATGTATGTATGTATGTATAAATTTAAACAAGGAGAGAATATGTTGCATTCAAGTTAAGCACACAGGTAAGTATACGGAAGGTGTGACACCAATCAAAGCAAGAGAATCAAAAAAGAGTTGGCATGTGAAATTTGCAGGTGAATCTGTCTGCTGAAGGCTGGTTTGTCCAGTCATATGAGATCTCATGATAGTAGCAGACTTAATACTACTGCATATAACATTGTTAGGGTGCCGCTCCTATTTGACTACATAATGGACTGTTCCCATGGCTATATATAGCAATGGTGGATTCTCTACAGGGAGAGTCGTACAGGGTCGTACAGTCGTAGAGAGTCACTTGAGAGTCAGTGCGAGAGTTAGTCACTCTTCCAGTGGCGTACCGGAAGTAATCACGTTTACACATGCCTTACGACGGATTGGACTCTTGTATCTTTCTATTGTAAATATTACTAATTACTTCTGTACATACTAACCGTCTTTCCGCGGAATACAACTTATATTCTGATTCTGTTGTTGAGTTATTCATTTATACTTGGCGACATAACAAACATTCAAAATGACTTTTCTTGCAATGTCTGTGGGAAGCTGTGTAAGAATTTGAATGGTCTAACTCGGCATTTTAAATCAAAACACAAGGATTGACCAGTGGTATCAAGTAGATTGATATTTACTGTCTGTGGGTTCAAGTGTAAATCAATGCCAGGACTAATTGAAAGAAAAAGAAAAAAAAATTGTGTCATCAAAGATGACACTAAGAAGAGAATCGTAATCCATAAAACATTTATATCAAAGTAGTCATGCTCAGTCACAAGTGGACTTCCATCATGTGCGCATACGTGCGATGGCATTCAGCTTGTCAATCACACATAAATATTTAGAATAGATTAGCATATAGACACTGTGACACTAATAAGAACAGTTGAAACATTTGAGAAATTAATGTTTGTATAATCAATACAATAAGTTATCATTTTATCCCAAGTAAGGCAATAAAGCCACTAAAACGCAAGGGGGTTACCGAGTGTTAGAGAATATGAGAAAAATAAATACTATTAAGGAGAGAGAAAAAATAAAAGAACAAGAATTAAGACAGTAGATAACAAAAGATATTGCTTTTGACAATCAAAGTTGACTGGGAAGCAAGAAACCAGAAGGGAGTTTATGATATGTGTACCTATGAGAAATAGTTATAGTTGTATAGCCTATATAAATATTTTTTTTAATTATTTTCAGGGACAATATCTTCAATGAGAAATAACTATATACAGGGTGTGACGGATGGATGATGGATGGATTGTTGTCTAAATTATGCAAAAATGAAAAGAACACTGAAATCTCATTTTAACAGATAT
Source organism: Ascarosepion bandense (assembly GCA_037127315.1). NCBI lineage: Eukaryota > Metazoa > Mollusca > Cephalopoda > Sepiida > Sepiidae > Ascarosepion > Ascarosepion bandense. The sequence continues at coordinate 4,470,873 of JBBBDQ010000513.1, read as the reverse complement.
ATTTACCCAAATTACACAAAAACATTTTGAAATACTAAAGAGTAAATTCATTCAATAAAATCACCATTGGCTTCGGATGATTTCAGAATCTCCAGAAACTGTTCTGGACAGTCTCCATGTTTAAGTTGATGAATGCTGCCATAATCCTTGTCTTCAGTGCATCTTTGATGTTATTTTTTTTTACTCAACTGCACCCCACACATAATAATCAAGGGTGGGGTGCAGCCTAGGAAATTAGGTGGGGTCAGATGTAAGGAAGGACATGGTCACAGAAATTGTCTGACAACCATGACTTGGGTTCTCCTGCTTGGAGGGCATGGTGCAGAGTCTTGTTGCCAGATATAGGGTCTTCCAGCAGCCACCCTCTTGACCCAGGGTAGCACTACCTCCTCAATCTACTTAAAGTAGGCCTCCATGTTGAGCCTGAGGCCATATGGGAAGATTAATGGAGACATAATGCCACCATCACAAGTGAACCCTCCAAACACTGGATATATCATCCAACTATTTCCAAATCTTCTGCACTGTCCTCAGATGGACACTCAAACACACTGAGATATTTACATTGAAGCTACTGACGCAAATGTGTCAGTTACTATCGCGAGGTTGTGAAAAATACCAGGTTGGGAAACTGGTGCGGGATATCCTTCTCTCAATGAGGGTGAATGGGCCTCTCTTAAGCTGTGGTAGGCAACCCATCTAGTGATGGTGTCACGATAAAAACACCCTTGGTAGCTCGAGCAAAGCATCAAGTATTCTGCTACTGACAAGATTTTGAATCTCGGCCGAGGCTGCAGAATGATGATGCTGATGATAGTATGCCATTTCTAAATTCTTGGCAGAGTGAATTGCATCATAGTGCATTGTCTCACAGACGGTGCCCAACTGACCCTACTATACTGTGCAGCCAACAAAATCAAAAACAAACAACACACATGCACAAAATTAAAAATATAAAATGGCAACAATTTATCCATCACACTCCAAATGAAACGCAGTTTGTTGTTCTCTTGCAGCAACAACCATGCTTTATGAGATACAGTCATTCATAAAATTATACTAATAATAATACTAATAAGGTTACCAATTAGACATCATATTTATAAAAAATCACTGACTATGTTCTGCAATGACTACTCAACTAATATCAACAAAGCAAAGCAAAAAAAGGAAAAAAACTAAAGATAACTTATTTTGCATTTTCTAAGTTTTAAATTGTTAGGTACTCACCTCTGAAGCTGTATGTAGAAGCTGTATGCGTCCATCAGTCATTGTCATCAAACGAATGCCCATTCGACCCAGAATCTCAAGCTGTTCCTTATTACCAGCCATAAAGTCAATGGCCCGAAATCGACGTCGATTACTGCAGGCAAGCAGAAAAAAACAGAGCTAACAATGTTACAAAATTCAGAGTATTATATATAAACGGATTCTTGTTATTTCAAAAGTGATTTTAAATGGGTACCCATATTCGAGTAGGCACTCAGTTTATTTCAAACAGCATTTATCTTGTCTACCATCCTGCAAACTCAAAAAATGTCTAGTATTTAACCCTAGAATTTGGTCTACCTAAAGTCCATAGACATTCTAATGTGCCCAATTATATCACACATTGTTGACACTTCCCCAAAAAGTCAGAACAAAAATTTATTAGTATTTAGCTATATTTCTGAGATAAGGTAGTATTTACATTATTCGAGTTACAGTGGAACCTCTACTTACGAACGGCTATCCATACAAGATTTTCATGTTATGAAGCGCCTCTTCGGGAAAATATTGCCTCTTGTTACAAAAAAAATTTCAGGATACAAAAGGCGAAAATTTCAGGATACTACTCACAGCTCCCAGAGTCCACCTCATTTGCCTCCTCAAGTGCCTCCTCATTCTCAATAATGCCTCTGAACACCCGCCCGGCCTTGAAGATGATATCCTGAAGGAGTTCTTGTTTATTAAGGTGTTGTACCTCCCACCTAACACCACCTCTTCAACCCATGGACCAACAAGTCATTTCGAACTTCAAGAAACTCTACATGAAACACTTGTTCAAGAGGTGTTTCGACATCACTGAAAACTACCAGCTCACCCTTTGTGAGTTTTGGAAGCAGCACTTTGATATTGTTGTTTGCCTTAAGATAATCGACATGGCTTGACAGGAGGTCACCAGACGTACCCTTAATGTGGCTTGGAGAAAGACGTGGCCTGATGTTGTTGCCTAACAAGATCTTGAGGGGTTTGAGATGGAGGCTTGGAACTGATTAGGGCATTTATAGGGTAAAAAATGTCTACTGACGAAATTTTCACGTTACAAAACAACTTCAGGAACGAATTAATTTTAATAAGTTGAGGTTCCACTGTACTAGAGAAAACCATTAAAATCAAAAAAACCATTAACATACCCCCCCAAAAAAAACTGCAATATGAAACTAATTAAAAAGGGTTACTAGACATTAGGTTTATAAGTCCCAAAAATTCAGTTGTTCATGGCCCAGCGGATATAGACGTTGGTTAGTTCCTGTAACTTAACCCAAAGGGTTGTGAGTTCAATACCAGGCTACATCAGTGGTGAACAAGTAACTTGCAATCGTAGCATTACTACGCAAGGAATGAGAATGATATACCCCAGTGATTGTAATAAAGTGTTCGGTTCGAAATTCCTAGCACCTGAAGAAGGCCGAAGCATACAACGGCTGAAAGATCATCCAAATGGCAACATAGATGAGGACAGTAATCCAAAATATGTAAATACTGTAAAAATTTCTCCTGGAATAGTCAGCCTGTCACATATTAAAAATTCAGGAAAACAGGTAGAAAAACCGAAGGGAATAAATGTCAGATAAACACCTGGTTAGTTTAGATGTAAAATTGGCGAACCTGAAGGAGACTACCACCACCTTTAAATTTGTTGTTTTGCATTTTTTTTTTTTACTTTTTTCAGTGTAATCTTACCCATTACACCCTAAACTTTCCGATTGGCAAAAGAAAATTTGGAAAAATTTCAATACTTCAATAATTTTATGGGGGGCTCAGTTTTTCATACAACGTTATAGTAAATTGATCCTCCATTTTGGAACAACTAGCCAGCACGACATTAACACCACCTGTCAATTGGTTTTCTTTACTTTTTTCAGTGCAATGTTATTGATTAAACCCTAAACTTTCCGACCGACAAAAAAAAATTTGTAAAAATTTCAACATTTAAACAATTTGGTGAGGGGGGGGGGGTCAGTTTTTCATAAAACCTCATAGCAAATCAATGCTGCGCAATTAACTTTATTGCTTGCGCATATTCAACAACTGAATTCTTTGTGAAATTTTTGAATAAAGCCATTCTTGGAGTTTCCGAGGAAGATGCCATCATAAGAACTAAAGAAAACTTGAAAAAGACAAAAACAAGAGCCACAACTTGTCTAAAAAAAACAAAAAACAAAACAAAGCAAGTGGTTCCAAAATGGAGGATCGATTTACTATAACGTTTGTATGAGAAAGTGAGCCCCCCCCCCCAATAAAATTGTTTAAATATTGAAATTTTTCCAAATTTTGTTTTAATAATCGGAAACTTTATGTAATAACTGATAAGACTGCACTGAAAAAAGAAAAAAAAGTTTAAAAAATAATGAAAAACAACAAATTTAATGGTGGTGGTAGCCTTCTTCAGGTCTACTGTAAAATCTCTTTATACCAACATCCCTGTTATATGTTTATATATTAGAAGAAAATAACCTATATATTCAAATCTGCCTTTGAATTCCCAGTGTCAAAAGTCCTTCAAATTATTAGTTATACACAAAATAGCCTGATTCAATTTGTAATGTTTGCTTTAATTTCTGACCACTCACAATACATTCATCTTATCTTTCAATGCATCATTCTTTTGTACTGTATTCCTTCAGAATGTGAAAAATCATGGCTCTCCACAACTTCCTGTCTCTTATAGGTCTTAGCAATGGAATTTCAAATTGAACCCTTTAGTGGCATGACTCATGGAATGAGAACAATCTACTCCAGTGATCAAAATAACTTGTTCAGTTCAAAATTACAATCACCTGAAGAAGGTCAGAGCATAGAACCGCCGAAACATTGCTAATATGAATAAAGACAAAAATTCTCCAACATTTGGATAATTTTTTATTAATTTGCTTCTAAGCTTTCGGCTCACATGAGCCATCTTCAGAGAGGTTATTTAGACGGTAATACAATAGCATCCACCATCACTGACGATTTTATTTTGTGTTGACATAAAATTACCGGAGAATTTTTGTCTTTATTTTCAACTGAAAAAGCTCATGATTAAACATAATAGATATTCATTGTCTCTTATATTTAACAGTATATGCTTAGAAAATTATTTGCTGCCTTGATACACTAAATATTAGCGATTTTCAAAAAAACAATGCAGTGTATAAATTCAAATGCCCCTTTCAAGAAAGTATCTCTAACAAACTAAATAATACCTACATTGGACGTACTACTAACTCGCTTTCGTGGAGGCTTACATTACACTTAAATGAAAATTCTAACATATTCCAACATTTAAAACACCACGGCTATCAACACACACTTCTTAGGAAAACACTTGTTGAAAATACATATATAGTTAGACAAGAAAATAATAAACGAAAACTTAAAATTCTAGAAGCTTTCTATATCAAACAGTTTAAACCTAGCTTAAATAAAATAAATTTCGACACCTCCACTAACATACCTCAATGCCTATAATTGACGGGAGAGGTCATAGTTATTATACTTACCCTCTACACCCATAGTAGTAGCAGTTCCCAGACCAATCCCCTCATGCCACTATACTCTCAATTGACCAAAAACCCACTACCACCATTCCTTCTCGGCCTGCGGCCATGTGCGACGCAAAAAAATGGACCTGTTTAATTTTCTCTGCATAACTTCACTCTGTTAATAGTTTAAATGTTCTATGTTCACTGTATATTAAATGTTCATCCTTTGATAATGGCTTATGTAAGCCGAAAGCTCAGGCCTGATAAAAAAAAATGAACAATTACTGCGATTTCTTGTCGTCTTTTCATGACAACACTATCAAGCTAATCAGATCATACGAAAAGATCTTACACAAAATAGACAGAACTTGTCTATATTATTTAATGAAACCTGTATTAATATATATATATATATATATATATATATATAGTACTTGTAAACATCTATAAGCTATATAGACTAGAGCTTATTTGCTTGCACACTGCCAAATAAGACCAGGATTTCCATTTAGTATAGAGAATTTGTTTGCACAATGTTAAAAGGTAGCATATATTGATTACACATAAATCTACATCCTTGATAAGAGACCAATTCTCTTCAGGAAGTTTATTATATGACTTGGATTAACTTTTGTAAATAGTTCCTTTGTACTCTTAATGTTGTAGAACTTTCTTTGAATGTGTGTAAGTGTTGTGAAGTAGTTTTCGCACTGAAGGTTATAATCGTGCTATGTCGGTTGCTAATCGACTTAATGCGCCCAAAATGTTAGGAACTTGGTAATCTCCCACTGAAAGCTGACTCCTTAGTATTCAGCTAACTGCCGACTGATATCAACTGCCTTAGTAGTTCTACTGAACTCCAATAGAAGTCTAAAGAACTCCTCGTTAACTCTTATTAATATAGGAGGGAGAGTCCATTATCTGAGGAATAGGTGTGCTTCACCATAACAGTGGGAGAGTCCATTATCTGAGGAATAGGTGTGTTTCCCCATAACAGTAAGGTTTGTGCATTCTATCAGTCTATGTTTTACTGTGTATTAGTTTTCATAAGGACATTTAGGAGGAGGCTCCCCTTTTTGTTGTTTAAGACTTTATTGGACTAGGTTTATATTTATAAACATGTTGAGGCACATGAATGAGTGATGCTGGGCATTTTAAATTTAAGACAATTTTTTTTTTTAATTATTGGTGTATTTGGCATGAAATTGAGCCAATTCCATTTAGATTCTTTTTCTTATGGTTTGTGTTTCCATCACATTTGTTATTAAATATTCCACGTTGTGACAACAGATCTGCCAAAATTGGTGAAACTTTGGAAGAACTTGGACACAAATTTTCTGTGGACGATCCAACAATTAAACCATTTTTTTAAAATGTTTCCGTCTTAATGAATTGTTTTCTCTTAATTCGAGTTGCTTTTTTTATATCAAAATTTATGTTAGTTTTGTTTCAGTGAATAACTAAGACATTTAATTTATAGATCGTTATCTCATATATATATATATATATATATATATATATATATATATATATATAATGCAAGTACACACACTGAAATAAATATTTTTCTGGTGTTAATAAAACAGTGCTCAGGAAAATTACTGTCTAAAGTATATATACATATATACATATTATCCTACATCTATAGTGCAACTTTCATGCAATATGCAGTCATTAGGGGCTCATTATGAATATAAACAGGATAATTATATATATATATATATTATGCTCTTATTATGATTGAGCTCTCTGGAGAAGAAAATTTTAAAAACAGTTCCCACTTCTGCTATATGCGTGACTCTTCAGAAATGAATTAAGTTCTTTTGGTGACTGGCGTGTGTATACACTGCTTATATACAACACATTAAAATTTCCCTTCTCTGATTCCATGCGTCGATGGCTTAAGGAGTAGCGACTCGGACTGACACCAAATTGGTAGAGTTTCAATCCCGGCCAAAAGCAAGTGTATGTGTCTAGCCACACTGATGAGCTGTGATACAGCAAAACAGGCTTGTATGTGGATGACTAATATATATATATATATATATATATATATATATATATATATGTATGTATGCAGTTTGTTATATATATTATTTATATATTATATATGCACAGTACTTATTGGAAAGTGCTCAATATTTGTGATAGAGCTAACATATTCAGTTGGATTGATGTGAGTTTGCAACCCTGGGTTTCACGCTTTTGACAATAGCAAAAGTATGAAACCCAGGGTCGCAAACTCACATCATGCCAACTGAAAATATATATAGTCACTTATTTTGACTTGCTTGTAATTTTGTAATTATTCGGAAAATATAAATATATATATATATATATATATATATATATATATAAACCTACACCATCTTGTTGTGGTCTTGAATCTGGTTTTTATCATATACCAATCCCACGCAAGTCTGGACCATCCTCATCAAGTGGTAATAAGTGGTTCTGCTTTGGTTAATCCAAGATCAACAACACAATGAAATCAGACAAAGGTCAGGGAGGTTGACTGGACGCACCCAGGAATCATTTATGTATATATATATATATATATATATATATATATATAAAAACACATACAATCTGAATTGATTGATATTATGCACATTTTTTTTTTTTTTTTTTTTAATCATATCACCCCAAGCAAGGCGGTGACGCCACTGATGCGCATGGGGCTACTTAAGAGTAGAATAATTGGAAAAGAGAAAGCCGGAAACCACATCCTAAACAGGAAACAAGGGATGAGCCTCTTCACCTGTTCAAACGATGTGGGTGGAGTGTGAACCGGGCGATAGTTAAGTCTATCTACCAATTGACATCCAAGTCAGGTCAGTTAAATTTTTCATTGAATTAAATTCTTTATTAAATAGTAAGCATCTTTGTTGTGAGATAAAGGTAACACCCTGTTTGGTCAAAATTCAGTCCATTGGTGGTAAAACTGGAGTCACTTTGCAAGTCCTGGGCAATGTTATATGGATGGTGTATGCTGCCCAGACTACATGCATCTTTTTTGGCCATACTGACATGATCCAAAGGAATATAGGTCATTGTATTTGGGGGACAGCCTAGCAGGTCGTTGTATCTGACGACAGTTTAGCTGCAGGAGTTGCTGGGAATTTGTCAGTGTTGACAGCTCAGGGATTTTCACTCTGGTTTTACTTCTATAACATTTTCCAGGCAGCAGAGGTTTAAAATCAGGCTTTTTCTTCCCCTGAATGGACTGCTTTCCTAGATGGTCAAGCTCAATCTACTCAAAACTATTATCTAAACTTATTTATAAATGGAACTGTGTGTGTATGTGTGTCTGTTCCCTATGGACTCCGAAACAGCAGAACCGATTTTCTTGAAAATTTACACAGTTGTACTATAAGTGTCTGCGAGTGTTCTTATCTAGGTTTTGTGTCGAGGTACTCACTCAATAAATACCGAAAATCGATAATTGAAAAAATTGGGTTATAGAAGGAGTGGTCCAATTTTAATCAAATTTGGTACACTCATAGACAAAGATGTAAGAAACAATATTCAGAAGTTTCAAGGTTGCAGTTCAGAAAATCGATAATATATATGAAAAACAAGATGTTTGTGTGTGTGTGTCTGTTTATCTGCCTGTATGTCCTTCATTCAAATCCACAATTTTTATCTGATTCTCACCAAACTTCACACAAATATTTTTTAGCTCCAGGACCATGGATTAGTTTTAAAGCTTTCATTACACCCAAGCAATGCCGGGCTATACTGCTAGTGTGTGTATATATATATATATATATATATATATATATATATATATATATATATATATATATATATGTCCTCTAGAGAGTAAAATTTTAAAAACAGTCCCCACTTCTATAATTCACACAATATTCTTCGGCAATGAATTGAGTACTTTCAGTAACTGGCGTGTGTATACCTCGCTTATGTATAACACACTAAAATTTTCCTTCTCTGATTTCAAATGCCTATGGTTTAGGGGTAAGTGACTCTGACTGATACCAAATCGATTGAGTTTCGATCCCAACCAGAAGCAAGTGGCTATCTAGCCATGCTGATGAGGTGATACAGAAAACAGGCTTGCATGTCGATGACTTTACCTAAACTAACCACTAGGCTTAGAATTTTCTTCATTCTGTTTAGAAGGGGTAGAAGAATGCATGCCTTTAAGTGACACGTTCAAAATGGCTCTTTCCCTACTAAGTTTTATCTGAATTTAGAGATAAAAAAAGAATATATATATATATATATATATAGCTCCATCTAATCAAAACTATTATACCTATATATATATATAGCTCCATCTAATCAAAACTATTATATATATATATATAAATAGCTCCATCTACTCAAGCTACTTATACCTATATTATATAGATATATAGCTCTATCTACTCAAAACTATTATATATATATATATATATATATATATATATACAGCTCTATTTACTGAAAACTATTATACCTATATAAAAACAAGCCAAAAATCTTAAATTTAATAAATTAAAAAATAATTCAACTTTAAAGAACTAAACGACAAAAAGGAATGAAAGATTTCACTTTCAGCTGAAAATTAAATGAGGACCGCCATGCTGCGTTGACAAAAGTAACAAAATTAATTTTGAGACAAAAGCTTACATACTTTTGCTCCCACAATGTATTTAACTTTATTTTGCAAGATTCATATTTATTTGGTATATATAATTAATGTATATAGTTTAAATATCTCATTATCAAGAAGTTTGTAATAGTGTTTACATAGTTGTGAATATGCAATTTTAAATTTTATGAAAACTTTAAAAAATTTAATTGAATTTGCAAAATCTAATCAAGTTTCTTCTTAGTTTTGTTAATAAGATAATAACCTCAAAATTTAGGATTTAAATTTTCTTTAATTAAGTTGTCATGAAAATTAAGAAACAGTATTAAATTCTTGACACATTAAGCTTTATAAAAGTTTGCTTCATTCTGAGAAAAAAAAAACAAAAAAAAACAATTTTGCAGATTTGCATAAAATTTTCATCCCTTATATAAAAAATTTGCTTACTGCAATGTGTGTGTGTGTGTGTGTGTGTGTGTGTGTGTGTGCTAAAAAGGGGGGGTTTACATAGTGTGTGTTTGTGTACTCTAAAATAAAAATGCTTTACGTAGTGTGTGTGTGTGTGTGTGTGTGTGTGTTCCAAAAATGTTTTATGTCACGTATGTATGTATGTTCTAAAAAATGCTTATGTGTGTGTGTTCCAAAAATGTTTTATGTCACATATGTATGTATGTTCTAAAAATGCTTGTGTGTGTGTGTGTGTTCCAAAAATGTTTTATGTCATGTATGTATGTATGTTCTAAAAAATGCTTGTGTGTGTGTGTGTTCCAAAAATGTTTTATGTCATGTATGTATGTATGTATGTTCTAAAAAATGCTTATGTGTGTGTATGTGCGCATGCATGCATGCATGTGTGTGTGAAAAAAAAAGCTTTATTTAGTGAGTATGGATGTTTGTGTTTAAAAAAAAAAAAAGAAAGAAAAATATGTACTAATTATTTTAATTATTGTAATATTCTTTTTATTTTAATTCTTTAAAAAACTTTACAAAAGAGTAAAGACAATTTATTAGAGCAAAAAACTAAGGGATCAAAATCCTGTCTAGTCCCAAAATATTCCTCGTAATATATCAGATCAAGCATCAGAAAGTAATGGCAATCTACTGCCCAGTTGATCATGTCTCAAAAGAGACATGATTGCCCAGGCATGTGTCACGTATGGCATTTAACTGACTGACTAAATATAATATTTGGAAACATGATTAAAGTTTCTACTGGGCACAAAGTGGGGAATTGGTTTTTCTATTGTTATGAAGTAATAAACTGATCCTCCACTAATTACTACTTAATAATTTTTATACATTTCTTCCTCCTCTAGCTATGAGTCAAATAACATGGACATATTGGGTTCTATAGCCTTGGCTGGCAACCAGTCTACAGCAGAAAGTAATGGCAACATACTGTGGGATAATCTTCTGCCCAGTCGATCATGTCTCTTTCAAGACATGATCGTGCAAAGCGTGTATCACGTATGGTATTTAACTGACTGAATATTATTGGTCTTGATCTGGCAACTCAGCTTCAGTTCCTTTCTCACCAATGCAAACTTGCCTCTGTGATTTTTCTATAAATGCTTTCATGGTAATTGTCTCGGTGAATTCTTTGCTATGGTACCGAGACTCTTTAGAATTTCAAGCACAGTACTAGACTTGCCTAGAGATCTTATCAATGAATAGAGTCGAACCGATGTACCGTAAATTCTATGCTAACAGTTTATTTTCTCACTTGTGGAACTCCATACTTTCTAGCCAACTTTAATCTGAAAAAATTTAAATGCAATATCAATTCCTATCTACTGTCCTCCTGATTACTCCTTTCTCTTTCTACTCATTATCAATGTTTCTCTTCCTAATTCTTCCACACCCAGTAATCCCTTGTACCTTAGTGGCTTCAATGCCTTGCATGGGGTGAAACTGATTTAAAAAATAAAAATAAAAGTACAAGTAACAACTGATGCGTGGATAGTGAGTTAGGTACGCCAAATATAATCACTTCTTGATTCTATTTTGTTCATTTTGTGCTAATGTTCTTGAAAATAATAAATAAATAAAATAAAAGGCACGAATCCATTTTCTTCCAGTTATGGGTTAAAATTAGCAACTAGGTCCCACACTTTTACAATGAAACCGATAAAATGTAACCACAATTTCTACTCCAACAGCTTCTTTTCTCGCACTTCCCGACTGTGGAATTCCCTTCCACATGATTGCTTCCCCGACAGCTACAATCTCCAGGAGTTTAAATGTAAGGTCAATAGACACCTAACACACTAACTCGCATCCATTCTCTCAAACACTCTTCCCATCTACCCAACCCTCAGCCTCAGTGTCCTTACCTATCTATCACCCGCCTTCTGGCATTTCCTATATCTAACCACTCTTTCTCTTTACCTTCCCCTATATAACCCCTTGCGCAATAGTGGCAGTAAAATGCCTTGCTTGGGGAGAAATGATTAAAAAAAAAAAAAAACCAAGGCAGACTGAGGTCTCTGGTCTTGAGGCTGCAAACAGTCTAGGAGAAGTTAAGACTGGATTCAACATCAACCTGAAGAGGGCTGGGTTCCATCAGGCTATCTTGCCCTAGACACACCACTGCTTCTATAGCTGCAGTAAATATGGTGAGGCTATGACACTAATAGAGTTATAACACACACACACACACACAACAACTCAGCTTCCCTGTGCCTTTTCTATAAACACTTTCATTGTAATTGTTCTGATGAACTTTCCTCTTTGGTACCTAGACAATGAATAGATATGTGCAATGACAATAAATAGTATGTGCATTGTGGTACATTGAATATCGGCTTGGAATGAGAAATCGAGGAGCTATTCGAATTACAGTTGAATTCTTGCATCCAATTATGCACAAATACCCTTGAGAAAGGTATTAATCTGTCTCTTCCCTCAAGTTATGGGTTAAATAACAGGACAGATTGGGTTCTATAGCCTTGGCTAGCAAGTAGTCTACCACAGAAAGTAATGGCAACCTACTGTGGGATAATCTTCTGCCCAATCAGTCATGTCTCTTTCAAGACATGATCGCCCAAAACATGTATCACGTATGGCACTTAACTGACTGATTGAATATAATAGTTGGAGACATGATTAAGGTTTGTACTGGGCATTAAGTGAGGGATCGGTTTTTGATTGCTATGAAGTAATAAACTGATCCTCCCCTAATTATTTAATAATAGAATACATTTCTTCCCCTTCTAGCTGTAACAGGACAGATTGGGTTCTATAGCCTTGGCTGGCAACCAGTCTACTGCAGAAAGTAATGGCAATCTACTGCATGATAATTTTCTGCCCAGTCAGTCATGTCTCTCTCTTTCAAGACATGATCACCCAAAGTGTGTATCACGTATGGCATTTGACTGACTGAATATGATAGTTAGAAACATGATTAAGGCTGCTACTGGGCATAAAGTGGGGGATCGGTTTGCTATTGTTATGATGAGATAAATTGATCCCCCACTAACTACTACTTAATAATATAATTGTGGCAAAATAAACTTAAAACAGCAACTGAATTGTGGCTCTCCCAGCTGGTATTCCAAGAAAGTCTTCTTGAGCTCTGTCTCAAAATCTCACCGACAACCATTTCAGCCATCAACTGTTAACGTTCTGTTTTTCTTCTCCCTCACTGGGAAAAATTTGTTGCTTTTATATCTGTCCATGTACCCATAATCCATTTGCGTCTTCCTGTTATCCCATAATGCATTGCACATTTTTAGTGTATAAAAATGCAACGTAAGTCCCCCTTCATTCTTTTACATTATCTGGCCGAGGACTGATTACGGAGCGGTACGTGCTTTTTCTTTTCACTTCATTTTAGCTGCAGTGGCTTTACACGCTAAGCAAATACGGGCTCTCTTTTGGCGGAGACAAGGCAAGTCGCAGACAGTAGTGCTAGTCCCAGGTTGTATCTCATGTCTGCTACAATAATACATCTCTTCTTCCTGTAGCTATGAGTCAAATAACAGGACAGATTGGGTTCTGTAGCCTTGGCTGGCAACCATTCTACTGCAGAAAGTAATGGCAACCTACTGCGGGATAATCTTCTGCCCAGTCAGTTATGTCTCTTTTGAGACATGATCGCCCAAGTGTGTATCACGTATGGCACTTAACTGACTAGATTGGTGACAAGGTTGAACTGGCTCGATGTAAGTTCTATACTAACAGCTTTTCTTTTTCTCTCGTACTTTTCACTTCTGGTACTCTCTTCTGGCTTTTTGCTTTCCAGGCAACTTTGATCATATATCTGAATGTGACATCAATCATTATCATTTGTCTTAATTCCTCTTCTTTTATTGTCCTCTCTCCTAAATGTTTTTTTTTCCCTTCTTTCATGCTCAATAATCTCTAGCATCTTAGTGGCTTTAAAAAAAGCTAAAATGTACACTACCGGCCATAATTATTAGGCCACCCCAGTGTTTTTAAAAAATGATGTATTTCATACTATTTTTTAGTATGCCAAGTCAATAATTGTAAAGGAAAATAAAATGGTTCTTTTATTATTACTAAATTGTAAAATTTTTACAAGTCAAATAGCGACAATTTATCCATCGCACCAGATTTTATATACATATATATATATACATACACATACATACATACACACTACCGGCCATAATTATTAAGCCACCCCAGTGTTTTAAAAGAAATGATGTATTTCATACTATTTTTTAGCATTTATCGCCAAGTGAATAATTGTAAATGAAAATAAAATGGCTCTTTTGTTAATACTGCACAATAACATGTGCATTAAATGAATTTATAAATATTTAATAATTACCTATATTGCAGTTTCATCAATGAAAGAATGAAGAAAATTTAGGGTGATTAGTACGAGTCCATCTTTGCTTCCTTGGCTTGTAAAATTTTGCAAAGTAATAATAACAAGAACCATTCTATTTTCATTTAGAATTATCCACTTAAAAATAGTATAAAATACATAATTTCTTTTAAAAAAACTGGGTGGCCTAATAATTATGGCCGGTAGTATATATTAATGCAAGACTGTACTTTCCAAGAAAAGGTTTCAATGATATGAAATTGATAGCATATAGTCTCTCGAGATATTAATAGCATGTTATTAAATATTATTCATTATTAAAAAAGATCTATATAAGAATGGGAAACATATAAAAAAAAAAAAAGAAAATTTCAGAGAAGCAATAAACAAAAGCTGAAGTAGAGAAAAAGTTAAAATCAATTTATGAAAAACTGACGAAGGTTATAGGATGTCAAGGAGACCAAATTTAAATTTAAATAATTATTCAAGTTCAGTACTTCCTCAATCAACCCTACCTCAATTTTATTTCTTTATCCAGACATGAAATAAAAAAATAAAAAAATGAATTCAAACATTCTTCAATTATCCAAACTCGACACCTAATAATGGATCTCAGATAAGCATTTTGAGAATTTATAAAACATCCCCAATGCTTGTTAAAAATGCTGATAAAATTAGTTTAGTTTAGTTTAGTTGCTTGTTTTAGCAGCATATTTACCCTTTTGGGTCATTTAATGCTGAAGAATTTGTTTTGTTTTGCTTGTTGATCTTTTGTGAGTATTGCTGTCGAGATATAAGTCGAGGTGTTGTGATTTGATGGGTGATGGTTATATGCTATCTTCTTTCGCAACTATATTTTGTTATATAATTTTGTTGCTTTCAGAAATTCTAAACGGTCATTTGGGTCAGCTTTGTTGAAGATGTCTTTCAGATTGTTTTCTTGATAGCATCTAAAATTTAATTTTATTTATTTGTTTTAGCAGTATATCTACCCTTTTGGGTCGTTTAATGCTGAAGAATCTCTTTGGTTTTTGTTTACTGCTTTCAGAAATTCTAAAAGGTCATTTGGGTCAGCTTTGTTGAAGATGTCTTTCAGATTGTTTTCTTGATAGCATCTAAAATTTAATTTTATTTATTTGTTTTAGCAGTATATCTACCCTTTTGGGTCGTTTAATGCTGAAGAATCTCTTTGGTTTTTGTTTACTGCTTTCAGAAATTCTAAAAGGTCATTTGGGTCAGCTTTGTTGAAGATGTCTTTCAGATTGTTTTCTTGATAGCATCTAAAATTTAATTTTATTTATTTGTTTTAGCAGTATATCTACCCTTTTGGGTCGTTTAATGCTGAAGAATCTCTTTGGTTTTTGTTTACTGCTTTCAGAAATTCTAAACGGTCATTTGGGTCAGCTTTGTTGAAGATGTCTTTCAGATTGTTTTCTTGATAGCATCTTAATAAATTTAATTTAATTTATTTATTTAGTTGCTTTTTTTTCGCAGCATATCTACCTTTTTGGGTCGTTTAATGCTGAAGAATTTGTTTTGTTTTTGTTTACTGCTTGTTGATCATTTGTGAGTCTATTAATGTCAAGATATAAGTAGAGGTGTTGTGATTTGATGTGTGATGGTTATATGCTATCTTCTTTCGCAACTATATTTTGTTATATAATTTTGTTGCTTTCAGAAAATCTAAAAGGTAGGTCAATCAATTCTTTTTAGTTTATGCAATGCTTTTATATTTTTTTTATCATCATTTT
>JBBBDQ010000513.1:4435000-4450000 GCA_037127315.1 Ascarosepion bandense | reverse complement strand
CTAAGTTGTTTGTTCACCACTGCTGAATCCAGGTACTGAACTCACAACTCTTTGGGTCAAGTCACTGGAACCAACCAATGTTTTTATCCACTGGGCCATGTGTCCTTGAAGTGTTGGTTGGTTCCAGTGACTTGACCCAAAGAGGAATACATATTTTATTGAATCCTGTTAATACATTGCTAAACTCTAAAATCTTAACTCCATTGATCAACACCCACAATTCTTTTAAGTTATAATAACCTCCCACTCCAATACCTTCAACAAATATGCTGTCATTTTTTATTTTAAATTATATATATATATATATATATATATATATATATTGTCATCCGCAGACAGATCTGTTTCACCGCATCACAGCTCATCAGTACGGTTAGACTCCGATTGCTTTTTTACCCAGGATTGAAACTCGACCGAAATGGCGTCAGTCGGCAACTCTACCCCTGGGCTATGGGCGTACGGTGTAAGTAGGCAGACTTTTTAGCGCATATCATTATACGCACCCAATAGCTAGAGTGCTCTAATTCATTTTACTGAATGAGCGATGCGTACATGCCAGAGTAGCTACTGTTTATCAAAGTCTACTATTTTTCCAGAGTGCTCAATCAGGGTGTGAGAGCCTCTCTCTCTCTCTCTCTATATATACATATATATATATATATATATATATAAATGACCCCATAACTAAACCACATGTTACTGCCTGATGATGGTGCACTTAGCACCAAAAACTGATAGCTTTTGAGTTGCAGTATGCTATTATATATATATATATATATATATATATATATATATATATATATATATATTGTTTAATACTTAGTTTTTGGCCCTAATAAAGTTAGACCAGTACACATTTGTATTAAAAAGTGTTCAATACAATTATATTGTAGAACTTTTGAATATTTTTCATTTCTAAACGAGTTATTTTGCTACCTCGGTTTCTACCATGAGCGGTTTCTTCAGGCGATTTTTAATTTCTGATTTCGCCTCTTAATATAAAGTGGCTTCTTAATGTAACTGTAAAAACGGTTCGCCTCTTAATGTAAAGTGGCTCTGTCTGTCGCCAATCGGAAGCATTTTCAAGACTTCATACTGGGCCCAAACGTTATAAATTTTCCCAGTGTCTGAAAGCGCTTATTGAGGGTGGACCAGAGACTGATCATCTCTGGTCAGGTCGATGTGGTGAGGGGGTATGATGTTGAAAGACCCGAAACCCCTAGTGATCCACGCAAAGACATCACTCACGACACCCTCTAGCGCCAATACTACGGTGCGTATGTCTGAATTATCTTTTACTGTTTTTCTTTTTAAGAACGCTCTTGTAACAGTGTTTTATTTGAATGTTCACATAGCAGAGAATTTATGAATGTGCATTGTTTAAATGTAAACAAATTATGACATTTTCATCCATGGTTGTATGAACCTAATGGGTATTTCTTAGTGTGGATGCATTTCGTTATAATTTCTGTTCTTTCATTTAACAGTTCGTCTTTATTTGGGAATATCATAATTTCTAATTTTTCTTTTTGGCACAGAATAAAGACGAATTGTTAAATGAAAGAACAGAAATTATGACAAAATGCATCCACACTAAGAAATACCTCTTAGTTTCATACAAACATAGATGAAAACGTCATAATTCGTTTGAATTTAAACAATGCACATTTATAAATTCTCTGCCATGTGAAAGTTCAAATAAAACAACGTTACAAGAGCGTTCTTAAAAAGAGAAACAGTAAAAGATAAAATCAGTTATTAAAAATCGCCTGAAGAAACCACTCATGGTGAAAACCAAGGTAGCAAAATAACTTGTTTAAAAATGTTATATATATATATATATATATATATATATGTGTGTGTGTGTGTGTCAGATTAAACAAATTGCAAACATTATGTCTGCTAATTTTAAATAAAATCCATTCATACTCATACACAATCTTTCAATTAATAGAATCAGCTATGAATACTGTAGTAATGTTCTAAAATGTTTGTAAAAATAACAGTTTTTTCATGCTTTAACAGATGCATGATCATGATATTATAACATGTAAAAAAAATTCCATTTTGGATAATTTTCACATTCTAATGAACACTAGCAATTTGTCAACCATTATTGTTGAAGCAGAAAAATATGTACAGTAATTTTTAGCAACACAGTTTTGCAGCTATTTTTTCTTACCATAACTCACACCTCTGAAGATGATCTTGGAAAGAGGTTGAAAGTACTTGGGTACCTTGAAGAAATGAATGATAATAACATCTGTCAATGTTACAGCTCATTTCTGACATCTTTCAATTAGAATATGCGAAAGATTATCCATGAGTATGAACGGATTTTATTAAAAATAAGCAGACATAATGTTTGCAATTTATTTAAGCTGACATGTTTAAAAGAAAAGTTGTTGCCTAAATACACAAATATGTATACATACATATATATAAAGAGAGAAAGAAACACACATACACACACAGCATACTGTTCTAGCCCAAATCCTAAAATCTGACCAAAATACAAAATATTATATTTTTTTCTCAGAAGGGCTTCTTGGCTAGACTGAGAACTTTTCAGCCTCTGTTAGTTGTATATTTAAGTATTTACATATGCAAGAACAAAAACAGATTGAACCCTGAACCATCAAGACAAATCTGTTTGACTCAGGTCCCCCATTCTGCAGGTAGGAAGAAAAAAGCAAATTCAATGAAGGAGGAGATTTACTGAGTAAATAAAAACGTAAACAAATAAAATATTCCAAAAAAAATTTATTAAAAATAGATCCAAAACGGACATCTAAAAATAAACAAATAAACAATATGTTTTAAAAATATTTCACTGCAAAAAAAAAAAAAAGAGTATTTACACAATATTAATACAGGCCTTATTTGGCACTCATCTGATCTCACAGACCTTTGAGAGTAAGAAGTTTTCTCATTATGGGCTCCAAGAACAAATTTTGAATCTTATTTGATTTTGTTCAACTTAACAGCCTTTACATTGTCTTGTATAATAACTATTCTAAAATATCAATAATAAAATTATTCCAGACTAAATCACAAATGATGTACGATTTGGGACATATGGAAATCAAGTACAGACAAAATGTTTTTGCAAAAATATTATATTTCATTTTGTTGCAGATGAATCAATTTAGCAGCAGTTTTGTCCAAAAATACAAGATTAATAAAAAATTCAATTTTTAATTCAGAGCAATGGATCTTGGTATATAGATACTTATATGGGTAAAAAACAAAAAAAAAAAAAATATTATCTTCTGGATATTTACAAATTAAATCTATAAGAAAATTATGTCACATTTTTTTATGTAATAAGCTCTATATTTCTAGATAAAGGCCATTCAATATTTTGCACCCCACCGCAGGTATTTCATTGTATTTGACAACCCAATTTCAATTTTATTTGAGCCTTTGTAAAGAAATGACAATTCCTTTTAGTGAAAAAAAAAAAAGGAAAAAAAACAAAAAAAAACAGTAACAGCATTAAAGAAATTGGAAAATAAAAATTTAATTAAATAAACATCAATTCTCCAAGACCAGTCAAAATTGATTAACTGTTGGTATTAATAAAAGGATAAAAGAAACCATTTTCAAATTTGAAAAAAAAAAAAAAATCTAAAACATGTTTATTTGATTAAAATACCTAACAAGCTTTGTTTACATAAAAATAAAAAATAAAAAAACTAATACAATTGTTTGCTTAAAAAAAAACTAATAAAATTGTTGGATTTTAAACAAACAATTAGGTTTGTTAAACAATTAATAAACTGTTTCAAAACTAATAACCGTTGCTGAGAAAGGCTAAGAATAAAATTGTTTGCTTAGAAAAACTAAGGATACAGTTGTTTGCTTAAAAAACTAAGGATACAGTTGTTTGCTTAAAAAACTAAGGATACAGTTGTTTGCTTAAAAAACTAAGGATACAGTTGTTTGCTTAAAAAACTAAGGATACAGTTGTTTGCTTAAAAAACTAAGGATACAGTTGTTTGCTTAAAAAACTAAGGATACAGTTGTTTGCTTAAAAAACTAAGGATACAGTTGTTTGCTTAAAAAACTAAGGATACAGTTGTTTGCTTAAAAAACTAAGGATACAGTTGTTTGCTTAAAAAACTAAGGATACAGTTGTTTGCTTAAAAAACTAAGGATACAGTTGTTTGCTTAAAAAACTAAGGATACAGTTGTTTGCTTAAAAAACTAAGGATACAGTTGTTTGCTTAAAAATTAAATAAAATGCTTAAAAAATTAGATTAAGATTGTTTGAAGAAAAACCTCAGAAAAACCTGGTGTGCTGTAATTAAAAAGAAGTGTACAAATTTGTTTTATGTAACAAAAAAAAAAAAACTAAGAACAAACTAAAAATTAAAAAAAAAATAAGCTTGTTTCTTTTAGAATGAGTAAAGCATGAAGCAGCAAATTGTTAAAATGCATTATTAAGTAGAACATCCTGCGAGAGAAAGGTCATAAAATACTATCACACCAAAAGAACTATTTCCTTGTATTCGTATTTCAAAACTATTGCTCTATTGCAATTTATTATTTATAATAACCTTGTAATTACTAAGCAGTGATCAATTAGAAACCTTTCAAAAGATATGAAATATATCCTGAAAGACACCTTATTTGATAAGGTTAATTTTTGCCAAGTTTATTTTTCAAGCAGTTATTGTTTTCATATTGCCAGAAAGATTCAGATCGAAGAAAACCTGCTGCTTTTGAAAGGGACCCCCAACCTCTGATGGACTGGGGGTAGGAAATGGCTTATGAATTTTAATGCCTCCAAAACGAAACTGCTCTCCTTTAAGAAACTTTCGTACCTACCATTAGAATGAATGGTGCTAGTCTCCAAGAGAGCAACTCATTGTTCCTCCTCGGACTCACTCTCCCAACTGACTTGAAGTGGAGCAACTATATCGAGTCTATAGCCACATCTCCTGCTAGGAAGGCTAGGTCACTGTGCTGAGCTAGGAAGTTCTTACCGTCAGAATCTATCTTCAGTATTTACATTATTCTGACTATTGTCCTCAACTTTGTTGCCATTTGTAAAACGTTTCAGTCATTGTACGCTCCGGCCTTCATCAGGTGAAGAAAGCCAGAGCGTACAATGGCCGAAAACAATAGTCCAAATAATGTAAATACTACAACATCTCAGAAATATAGACAGAATCTATCTTGTACATTTATAAATTTACCATTCATCCGTGCATTGAATACTGTTGTCATATCTGATCAGTTGCTCCTGCTATTCATCTTGAGGTTCTTGACAAAATCTAGAGGAGGATCTGCAATGTAATTCATCTCAATTTGGCAGCTGAACTTCAGTCCCTTTCTCACTAATGGGATGTGGCTTCCCTCTGTCTTTTCTACAAATATTTTAATGGCTTCTACTCCCTCAGTTTCTTTTCTCGCACTTCCTACCAGTGGTACTTTCTTTCTTATGCTTCCTTCCCTGATAGCTAAAATCTCCAAGACTTCAAGTGCAGTGTCAATTGCCATCTTTTATCTCCATGATTCCCATCTTTCTCTAATCCTTTCTCCACCACCCCCTGCACCTTATTTTTTTTTCACTCTCCTCTCAAGTAACCCCCTGTGCATCAGTGGCAGTGGTCTTGCATGGGGTGAAACTATTATATAAAAGAAAATTTTCATAACATACAACTTTTCATAACAGACGTAACACATTATGTTTTAATCAACCCCCCGATGACAATCTTGGAAAAAATTAAAGTACTTCTGACTATAAAATAATCAAAATGCATATAGCGACTGTTTCGCTATTTTAAATCACCATACCAAGAAACGTATTCATGACTATGAGAAGATCAAAATAAAAAAATACAATTGTGTGTGCGTGTGTGTATGTATATATATATATATATATATATATATATATATATACAGTGATGGTCCACGTATACTGTCTTAATATGTATAGGAAAGAATATTAATAAAAAGTTTTGAATTTAAAAATGTACTTTTCTTGGACAGTATTTGTTTATTTTTATTATTGTATTTTATATTTCAGACCGCCCTCGGTCCTTCATCAGAAACGAGTGATTTTAAAATTTGAATTAGAAACGTATTTCACGATAGCGTCAGAATATTTTTTGTGTTGACATCACGTGGTGTGTTTGTTCACAACATGCAGCACGTCCGTAGAGAAAGTATTCAGATGCTATCATGAAATACGTTTCTAATTCAAATTTAAAAATCACTCGTTTCTGATGAAGGACCAAGGGCGGTCTGAAATATAAAATACAATAATAAAAATAAACAAATACTGTCCAAAAAAAGTACATTTTTAAATTCAAAACTTTTTATTAATATTCTTTCCTATATATATATATATATATATATATATATATTAGTTAAATAAAATAAAGACAAGAGGAAAACTGTATTTTAAATCGCCTACACGTTTCGTCCTGTGATGGACTTTATCAAGGTAAAAAGCCAAAATGAGATGAATTTAAGTGTGCTCCGAGATTGGCATCAAGGTCCCACACTTCTACTGTTAAAATACCTAAATATAACTGCCTCTTCTACTCTAACAGTTTCTTTTCTTGCACTTCCCATCAGTGGAACTTCCTTCTGTTAACTTGCTTCCTTGATAACTACAATCTCCAAAAGTTTAAATGCAACATTGTTGTATACTACTGGAAACAACAAGGAACACATATATATAAAATTATAATCTTATATTTTTATTCTTTGTCCGTGACACTTGTGTGGAGCAAAAGAGAGATTGTATATACGAAGGAGCCATCGGAAGCCAGTGGGAGTTCTATGTCTTCAGCCCCAAATTCTAGACTTTATACAGTCTTAAAACACACATATTTTTGCCTTTATCTATGGCCGGAAGTATCTGTCAATCATCTCCTTTCAAGCCAGTTTGGTTTGTCGTTTGTGTTTTTTTTTTCATGTTGACTTTGCCCATGGCCAGGTGTAACTCTTAATTACCTGACATTCAAGGTAATATATTACACAATTGTCATCTTCTATCTCCTTGATTCCAATCCATCTCTTATCCTTTCTTTGATATCTCTCCTGTACCTTGTATTATCTATCACTGTAACACGCTGCGCACTAGTGACAATCTTGCCTTGCTTGGGCAGAAGAAAAAAAAAAATGATTCTAAATATTTCATACATTGCTTTACTGTTTGACCACTGGTTTCCTATATTCAAGAGAAGTAGGATATTAACTTTTGACTAGTTTATCTTTCATCTAATTACTGTTGCCATTTTATAATCAAGATTAATAGTTAAACAAAGATTCACTTGTGGCTATCAAAATATTATGAAAGAATAAATGGAGTAATTTAGAAAGCTCATTATTATAAATGTCTATCAGTTAAGTACCATACGTGATGCACACTTTGGGCAATCACGTCTCAAAAGAGACATGACTGACTGGGCCAAAGATTATTCTGCAGTAGGTTGCCATTGCTTTATGTGGTAGACTGGTTGCCAACCAAGGCGAGAGAACTCAATCTGTCCTGTTATTTGACTCATAGCTAGAGGGTAAGAAATGTATTATATTATTAAGTCATAATTAGTGGGGGATCAATTTATTACTTAATAACAATAGAAAACAGATCCCTCATTTTATCCTGAGTAGAAGTCTTAATCAGGTCTCCAACAATTATATTCAGTCAGTCAGTTAAGTGCCATATGTGATACACACTTTGGGTGATCATGTCTCGAAAGTGACAAAACTAACTGGGCAGAAGATATCCTGTAGTAGGTTGCCACTGCTTTCTGCAGTAGACTGGTTGCCAGCCAAGGCTATAGAACCCAATCTGCCCTATTATTTAACCCATAACTGGATGAAAGAGACAGATAAATGTCTATACATTGATTTATTTGATACTAATTGACAGCTGGCTTTTGAGGTTTAGGGGAACTAAAATAATATTAAATTCTGACGAGGTTATCCTTTATCTAATTATGGTTGCTTCTTATTGTAATGCTATTCCTGGGTATGATGATAAACTACATCTGGCAGCAAGGCCTCTGATTGACAAAATGGAAGATTTGAGTATGGAATCACCTCTTAATTGCTGTTGTTCCCAGGTCACCCCTGGTAGCACCTGTTAGGGACTCAGGTATGGAAAAATAGTGAAAGCGGAATAACATATTGTATTTTTATTCTGTTCAAACTCCCAAGAAAATTAAATTTCAGCATTAAATGACCCATAAGGAGTTGATATGCCGTTAAACAAAAAAATTAAACTTATTGTAATGCTTAGGTTACTTAATTTTTCTTTTTTTAATTGTGTTGCCCCAAGCAAGGCATTTTACTGCCACTGTTGAGCAGGGGGTGACATAGGAGGTCATTTATGAGAAAGTGACAGGTTATAGGGGGGGGGTCAGGAAGAGGGTAGGAGAAGGATCAGAATACCGATGAGAGTTGGGTGGACAAAGAAAGGAGCATAAGACAGACAGACAGAGGATGCCAGTTAGTGAGATAGGAGATGACTATTGACTTTACATTTGAATTCTTGAAGATTGTAGCTGTCGAGAAAGTACGTAAATAGAAAGGAATTCCACAGGCGGGATGTGAGAAAAGAAGCTACTGGAGTAGAATTTGTGTTTACAATTTATTGGTTTCACAGTAAAAGGGTGGGACCTAGTTGCTAATCTTGTGGTTCGAGTAAATTCATGTATAGAGGGTATCAGAAGCCATTAAAGTATTGTAAAGGGAAGCCACATTGTGTTGATGAGAAAGTGACTGTATCCAAGCTGCCAAGTCGGGATCAATCACATTACAGATTCTCCGTTGGATTTTGTCAAGAACCCTAGGTGGATAGCAGGAGCACCTGACCAGATATGGCATCAGTAAATATCGATAGTTTAACAAATAATGGCTTGGGGCTATGAAAATATACTGAAAATACGAATAAGTAAAACAATAAAATCAAAATAATAAATAATCAAATAATAATTTCTTTTGGCAGCTGCTTCATTATATTTAAGAGAACTAAGTTTATCATCATTAGTCATTTGACTGCTTTAATCATCAGGGGGTACCTAAGGGTAGAAAAAACAGACAACCCCTTCAGGTATTGAACTCAAATCTTTGGGTCAAGTCACTTGATCTAACCAACACTTATCTACTGGGTCATGAGTCCTCAAGCAGTGGTGAACAAATAACTTAGAGAGTTAAATTAAAGGGAGATAACAAAGACACCCAGAAGTGGCATGACTCATGGAACGAGAACAATATACACCAGTGATCGAAATAATGAGTTCGGTTCGAAATTCTAATCACCTGAAGAAGGTTGGAGCGTATACCAGAATGAAGCCAATATTACATTCCGTGTGTCTTACCACTCGACCACAGAAGATTTCATGGTTTAACAAAGTTGAATTAAGCTATATAAATGCACATTTTCCTGAATTCTTAAAACTTTCATCTCTGCTTTAATATTTAATATCTAATCATTGAAATCTAATGGCGGCTTATCCTTGGTATATAGGAGTAGCAGGCTCAAACCCTGTCAGATGATAAATATTTTCCTAACCAGATTTCTTGAATATTCAGGCCAGTGGAGATATATATATATATATAGATAGATAGATATATATATTTTTATAAGTACAGAATCTAATTATAGAAATAAAAGTGTGTAGCTTGATGTTACACATTGTAAATGATATTAAAAAGCGAAGCAACCGGTTTCACTCCCGCTCTTCAGGCCTCTACGGTTAAAAAAAATAAATAAGTGTGTCATTAAAATGAGGGGGATGAAAAAAAAAAAAAGTTGTGAATGCAAAGAGCTAGAGGCTAATAATATCGAGCCCCAACAATTCATGCTGTTTGCACAATGCAGGCTTCCCTTACGGGAGCTGATATATAAAGCCTCCAGAACCTTGATATGAAATGATGAGTGAGACTGGGACATATAAATGTATTATTTAATTATAGAAAAACAGACTATCCACTCAAATACAAGCATCCATTAAAGAATGTTCAAACAAATAAATTTATGTGTGTGTGTGTGTGTGTGTGTGTGTGTATGTGCGTGTATATATATATGTGTGTGTGTGTGTGTGTGTGTGTATATATATATATATATATACACACACACACACACACACAATTTCATTAATGACTACTGACAAGTTATTGTGGTTTAGCTTTTTGTATGATTTTTCATGTGTTCCTGTAAGCGTTTTCTTTTCTAAACAAAGTGTGGAAAAATTGTTCAAATACCCTTATATGAACACAATTTTATATATAAGTCAACAATTTATTTTAGGCTTAGACAAATTTGTCAGGCCATCACCTGTTTGTTGACATCAATGTCCACTTTCATATTTACGTACACTCTCTTCCTGATACTGAACATCTTAAAACTATATTTTGTGTGCGTGTGCACACATATGCTGTATTGATGCATGAAACTGGCAATCATGATGCAATGTTTGATTATAAACAGAAGATCTACTTAAATACGAGTATCGATCAAAAATAATGTTCAAATAAATCATTTCAAATTGTTGGTTGTTTATAACCAGTTTTGTTAATCTTCGTTAATTTCCATAATTTATATATATTTATTGTAATATTGTTATTACAATGGTTTATAAAAACATTATATCACTACACAAAAATTTTCATGTTTCAGAACAATAGTGATATTTTAAAAGAAATGGTGAAAATGATTTATTTAATAAAGATAAGATGAATTTATGGTTATTTAGAAAATTAATGAAGGGTAGTTGGAGAATATGCTTGTAGGTGTGTCAATATTGTTCAATCAAAAATGAGAATTAAGTTGAAGAATTAGGCTGGGAAAGGAGACAGTGTAGCCTGATGTCAAGACATGACACTTTAATTTTGTCTGGGTAAGATACATGGTTGGACTATACATTATTTAAATGGGTAGACATTTTTTAACAGCTGGATGGATTCTAAGTTTTTTTTAAAAATTTGATTTTGTACTACCTGATGAGTTAAAGGGGCTTGATTTTTTTTAGGTTATAATTAAATAATTATGGTATACTAAAGTCTACGGCTATATCATGTTGAATGCACTGGTTCCCGTCCGATCACCGAAGTTAAACAACATTGAGCCTGGTCAGTACTTAAATGGGTGACCATTTGGGAATACCAGGTGCTGTAAACGTAAGGACCAAGAACAGTCCACCGGTCCTCCAGGTTTGGGGGTTGGGTGCAGGGCTAACAACCCTGCCCCGTAAAAACACTTTGTTACAGAAACAGCAACAAAAAAAAAAAAAAAAAAAAAAAAAAAAAAGTTGCTGCCCTATGCACCATCTGGGTGTGATGGACAAATGATGATGATGATGATGATGGTATACTAAAACTAAGTAAGTAATGTGTGGGTCATTTATTTTAGTAAAATAATTTTTAAGTTATATTCGAGTATAAGTTATAAATGAATAATTGTAATTAAATCAATTTTAGAGAAAAATATTTTCGATGTCTACATAAAACCATCAAATCATGATTCAGTAGCATTTTATTTTCAAGGAACCTTAAAATCTGCAGCTCTTCATTCAGGTACAGAGGTCAGAGGTCAGAATGACTTACAGATTTTTTTTTCTTCCAGAATTTTCCATTTTACTTTGGGGGTTTTATTTGTATCTTAACTTTTTTTTTTGTTTTGTTTTTATGGCATATCAACCTAGGCGGGTCATTTATTGCCAACTAAATTTTATTTATTTATTGCTGGTAATACCTTTTTCTTTCAACAATTTATTGTTGTTGTGATATAAGTTTTGTGTCTAGTAATACATTTTTTTTGAGTATCAAGATTCATTGGGATTTTTTTTTTTAAGAGCAGGGTCCCCAAGTCCTACCCTGTAATTTAACCCATAACTGGAGGGAAGGGACAGATTAATACCTTCCCCAAGGGTACCAGTGCTTAAGTGAATGCAGGGCATTCAAATGGAATTCGAACTCGGCTCACCGATTTCTCTTTCCGAGCCGATATCCACTGCACCACAATGCACATCTGTCACTAAACGCTTACAGCACATGGTATTCCCAAGCAGTCGTCACCCATCTAAGTACTGACCAGGCTCAATGTTGCTTAACTTCAGTGATCGAGCAAGAACTGGTGTATTCAACATGATATGGCCGTAAGCTTTTAACTTCTAAAAATATATAGAAAGGGATTTTTGGTTTCGGTAGTGTTATTTTGTAAGGAAATGCAAATGCAAATACCAACGCTGCTTAAACATGTTCTTAGTAGATCCAATGCAAACTTTTTTTAATATCAAGTTCTACTTAGTATTGAGCACTCTTTACAAAAGTAAAGGCATGAACAGTGGGTTTTAATCTACCTGTTCTTTCACTTCCTTTGTTTCCTTTCTCTTTTTAAAGGACACAAAACTTCAAATCAAAAAAAGAGAGCTGAAATTTCTTGGGGCTCATAATGAGGAAAGAGGGCTTAGAGAATTTGAAACTGACAGGACATATTGAAGGCAAGAGAGACAGAAAAAAACAGGGCAGACCTGAAGGAGACTACCACTACCTTTAAGTCTGTTATTTTTCATTTTTTTTCTTTTTTTTTTTACTTTTTTCAGTGCAATCATTAATATTACACCCTAAGTTTCTGATTGATAAAAAAAAAAAGTCTGGAAAAATTTCAATATCTAAACAATTGTCAGTATTTCATACAACGTTATAGTAAATCGATCCTCTATTTTGGAACTACTCGCCAGTATGATATTACAACCACCAGTAAATTTGTTGATTATCAATTTTTTGTTTTACTTTTTTCAGTGCAATCTTATCAATTAAACCCTAAACTTACCGATTGACAAAAAAGATTTGTAAAAATTTCAACATTGAAACAATTTGGGGTGGGGGGCTCAGTTTTTCATACAACCCTATAGTAAATAAATCCTGTGCAATTAACTTTATTGCTTGTGCATATTCAACAACTGATTCCTCTGCGAAATTTTTGAATAAAGCCATTCTTGGAGTTTCCAAGGAAGATGCCATCATAAGAACTGAAGAAAACTTGAAGAGACAAAAACAAGAGCAACAACTCGTCCAAAAAAAAAAAAAAAAAAAAAAAAAAAACAAAGCGACCCCACCGCGAGTGATTCCAAAATGTAGGATCGATTTTCTTTAACATTGTATGAGAAATTGAGCCCCCACTAAAATTGTTTAAATATTGAAATTTTTACAAATTTTTTTTTTTTTGATAATCGAAAACTTTATGTAATAACTGATAAGACTGTGCTGAAAAAAGTAAAAAAAAAAATAAATAAATAAAAACAACAAATTTAAAGGTGGTGGTAGTCTCCTTCAGGTCTGCCCAATTTTTTAATGTTTCATAAAAAACACAAATATTTTTATAATAAATTTTTTTTTTATTATGTCTGGCCTTTCTTTTCATTAAGTATTCTCTTTTTCTTATCAAATATTAAAAGGTACCTATGTAAGTGTCCCACCCGAGAGAGAAAAG
Organism: Ascarosepion bandense; assembly: GCA_037127315.1. Taxonomy (NCBI): domain Eukaryota; kingdom Metazoa; phylum Mollusca; class Cephalopoda; order Sepiida; family Sepiidae; genus Ascarosepion; species Ascarosepion bandense. The sequence goes on along the minus strand of JBBBDQ010000513.1, from coordinate 4,436,541 downwards.
TGATAGTCTCTGAAATCCTTACAGAAAGATCTACCCATGAAAAAAGTCCCCCAAACCAGACACCCTCATTAACTGACAAAGCCAAGAAGTGAATGAACAATAATTGTAGCCATAAATATTTAATTTGTTAGGCATTTCTATAGTAGCATTACAGAATGGTCGATAAGACAGCGCTGAAAATAGTTAAAAAAAAAAAAAAAAAAAAAAAAACAGAAAAGAAACAAATTTAAAAGGTAGTGGTAATCTCCTTCAGGTCTGCCGAAAACAGGAAATAAACTAAACAAGCCTGTAAAAATGATTGGAAGAACAGATACGAGGAGAGACAGCAGAAAGACAATTCTTACTTAGAGCTACAAAAATCAGAGGGTTATGGCAAGCTAGGATCACACGCCTCCTCGAAAGGTAAGACATATAGAAGAAATGCAAGAACTTTCAAATATTCCACATTTTGGACAACCAGGCACAGAATTGGGAATAACTCTACATAAGATTTTTTTTTTTTTTTCTCCATAATCGTTTCACCCCGAGCAAGGCATTTCACTGCCACTATTGTGCAGGGGGTTACATAGAGGGGAAAGTGGTGAGAAAGGATGGTTAAATATAGGAAATGTCAGAAGGAGGGTGATAGGTGGGTAAGGATACTGATAATGAGGTTTGGGTAGATGGTGAGAGTGTTGGGAGAATAGGTGGAAGTTAGCGTGATAGGAGGGGTCTATTGACCTTACATGATGAATTCATACTTACTGCTCTTGGAGATCACCTGATTTTATTTCATCAAAATATTTTGGGTACATAAAATATTTTACAACAGATTGTATTCAGGAGATAACTATATTATAAAGACCTTGAAATCTGGTGTTTTCTGTGATCAGATCATATATATATATATATATATATATATACACACATACATGTATGTATGTATAGTAGGCTAATAAAAGAAAAAAAAAATGACAATAATAATAAATTGACTAAGCTGTTTTATATTTCGGGTGAAAATTATAAAGATTGTTAATGCAAATCCTCTCAAGGCTTGAACTCATCAACCTTGGTTAAGCAAATATAGTTGACCAACCTTGTCCCACCTGTCAGTTAAAAAACGAACCAAACCTTTTCCAGAAAAACTTCTAGAAATTTGTTCAGAAGGGTTAAAAACTAACTTCCCTCGGAAATCTATTCTGGGCAATTTCTGAGTTTCAACAATAAGGATATTTATCGTATATATTATTAGACCACAAATGGTCCCATGATGTAAAAAATGATGGCAAAATATTTATAACAATATGCAGTTTAAAACAATGACAATATATATATATTGATACACCTACTATTGAGTACATTAAAACATTAAAAAAAAAATGAAACTTCTGAGCATTATATATATATATTTATTTCCAGTTAGATAAGTGTAAGTTTGTGACCCTGGGTTTCACACTTTTGTAATATACATACACATTTCACACACACACATTATATATATATATATATATATATATACACACACACACATGACAGTTTTTATTATAATAGAGAGAATATAT
>JBBBDQ010000513.1:4282500-4430000 GCA_037127315.1 Ascarosepion bandense | reverse complement strand
GAATGATTCCAAACCTTTATTTCCCCTGAGGAAGTGTTTAAATCCAAACGCTGAAACAAACATATGATTGTAGGGAAGAGAACATATATAGAAGAAAATATGTACATGTTCTAAAACATAATTTATAATAATATATATATATATATATATATATATATATATATATATATATATATATATACATACATACATACACACACAAAATTAGGTAGCAATTGTTCTAACGAAACAGTTTTGCAAAAGGTGATTCACAATTTGAGAAAGACGATAGGTAAATTCAATAGACATAGGAAGTGTGTGTGTGTGTGTGTGTGTGTGTGGATAATTATGTTTAAAAAATAAAAGTCAGGTAAAAGTTGAAAGTCATGTAGGTGAGCCTGACCTCCAACTTTCACCTGGCTTTTATTTCTTGAAATCAGAGAAGCCCAAAAGTATAACAATTCCCTTCAGATCCTGTACCACACAAAACTATATGTATGGTCATGTAGGATAATTATAGCTTGATAAAAAAAAAAAAAAAAAAAAAAAAAGCAACATTCATTATTCTCCATCAACACCCTCCCCCTCAATAGAATAAATTCTAAAGTGGCTACTTTTAACCAATGCTTTAAATATGTTAATGAGATTTGACTCTATATAGAATATTTAAAATGATAAATGTTATAAATGCAAAAGCATGTGTGCTAAAAGTATGGCACGATAAAAGGTTCTTATATTTTTTTTTTCAAATGAAAGCATTTAAGATTTGAATCTTTAAGATTAAAAGATTTTAATCCCACACATTAAGTTGATACGTTTTTGAAGTAATGATTACTTTGACGAAGCAGATTAAGAAGAAGAAAAAAAAAAAAAAAACAGAGGTGCAGTTCAAGAGAAAGTTATTCAGTGATTTTAATCCCAAGGATCAAATGGTTTTAACCCTGAAAATTATTTGTTTTCTGAGCTAGTGATTACTTATAGAAAGCAGATTATTTGATGATAAAAAAAATGTTTGTTTAGTTAAAGTTAAAAATGTTGATTTATTTAAAATAAAAAAAATTTTTAAAAAATGAATAAGAAAGGTTAATTCAAACATTTTGAAAAAAAAAAAAAAAAAAAAAAATCAATAAAATCTTTAAAAAATTCCTAATTAAAAAATATGTAAATAAAACAAAAAACGAAAAAAATTAAACAAAATAAAACATAGAATGTTGGTCATTCCTGGTCAAGAGGTCTGGTAGCTTCCCCTATGTGGATAGGGGTCGCAGGTTCGAATCCTGCCGAATGACACACCTTTTCATAACAAAAATTTATCATAAATAATCAGGTTGGTAGAAACAAATATATATACTGTTTGGTCATAAACAGAATAACTACATAAATACGAGTATAGATCAAAAATAAGGTTCATTTCAAAACATAGAATGTTCAATTAGACAATCTGGTCTTGGAACATTTTCCTTCTACATAATAAAATACAAAATGCAATATTCCATGTTTGATTTCTTTAAGAAAAAGAAAAACAACAAACAAAAGATAATCAAGGAGGTAGTTACAGTTTTCATACAATCCTGCATTTTCCTTATGAAAAATTCTTATCAAACTCTAACCAAGAAGAATAAAAAAAAAAATTCACTATAGTGAAGAAAAAAAAAAAAAAAAAAAAGCATAAATGTAAACACACTTCATGTAATGTGATTGAGCCAAGTATTACCTCTTTTTTTATATCCGTTATGTCAGTCAGTCAGTCAGTTAAGTGGGCAATCATGTCTCGAAAGTGACATGACTGACTGGGCAGAAAATTATCCCGCAGTAGGTTGCCATTGCTTTCTGCGGTAGACTGGTTGCTAGCCAAGACTATACAACCCAATCTGTCCTGTTATTTGTCTCATAGCCAGAGGGTGAAGAAATGTATTATATTATTAAGTCGTAATTAGTGGGGGATCAGTTTATTACTTCATAACAATATTAAACAGATCCCCCACTTTATGCTCAGAAGTATTAATCATGTCTCGAACTATTATATTCAGTCAGCCAGTTAAGTGCCATATGTGATACACGCTTTGGGCGATCATGTCTCGAAAGAGACATGACTAACTGGGCAGAAAATTATCCTGCAGTAGGTTGCCATTGCTTTCTGCGGTAGAGTGGTTGCTAGCCAAGGCTATAGAACCTAATCTGTCCTGTTATTTGTCTCATAGCTAAAGGGTGAAGAAATGTATTATTATTAAGTAATAATTAGTGGGGGATCAGTTTATTACTTTATAACAATAGAAAATCGATCCCCCACTTTATGCCCAGTAGAAGCCTTAATCATGTTTCCAACTATTATATTCAGTCAGTCAGTTCAGTGCAATACATGATACCCACTTTGAGTAATCATGTCTCGAAAGAGACATGACTAACTGAGCAGAACATTATCCCGCAGTAGGTTGCCATTGCTTTCTGTGGTAAACTGGTTACCACCCAAGGCTATAGAACCCAATCTGTCCTATTAACACATAAGTGGAGGGAAGAAACAGCTTAATACCTTTCCCAAGGGTATTTGTGCGTAAGTGAATGCAAGGAATTCAACTGAAATTTGAACTTGGCTCACTGACTCGTTGTTCCAAGTTGATATCCACTGCACCACAACACACATCCAATCTGTTGTGTACAATTGTTGATAAGGCATTTTCATAATTATTTATTATTTTTTTCATTATTATTTATATTATTATTTTATATATTTATATATATATATATATATATATATATTTATGAAAAATATTATATATAGAATATATAAAAAAATAATATATATATGTATATAATCAAGAACAAAAGTTGGATGTTTTTATAAACCCATTGGTAATATAATATTCCACGACTATCTTGTCTTGACCAGTCAATAAGAGAGCCTACAAAATATTATATTACCAATGGGTTTATAAAAACATCCAACTTTTGTTCTTGATTATATATATATATATATATATATATATATATATATAATTTTTTTTTTATTATTGTTTTTTTTTTTTAATTTTTTACTGCTTATCAAACCTTTGCAGGTTATTTAAAACCAGAAAATATTTTCACATTGTAAAAATGTCTTTTTTTGAGATAATGATTTAGTGATACAAGTCTTGCTAATTAACCCATAGCTGGTATATTCATACCTTTTCCAATTTGCATGCAAGTGAAAATAACAAACCCAACTGGAATTGGAACTTGGCACACCGATTTCCAATTCTAAGCCATTATAAATTTGCACATCCAATCTTAAAATACCTGGTATTCCCAAGTGGTCACCCATCTAGTTACTGACCAGGCTTAATGTTGCTTAACTTCAGTAAATGTATGGGAACTGATGTTTTTACCTTATATGGCTATAAGGGATTTATCAAGGAGACAATAGCAAATGAAAACTTTTTTTCTCACTTTCTTCCTAAAAATAAAAATCTCGCAGTAAGTGAGGTAGACATGATACACCCTCTTTGCTGGCAGCTAAATTTTAATAAAGGCAAATAATTAAAACATTACCTCAGTACTGACCCCAACAGTTGTACAGCTAATATTAAACCAATGCTGAATTAAGCCGTTATTTAAACTTTAGCCATGTTGGATAAATGTTCCAGTAACCAAGGTACATAACAAGCGCACAGGTGAAATCTGCAATTATCAGAGATAAGGAGAAGAATACAAAAGGGTTGAAATAAGCAGAACTGTAAAATAGAAGTAAATACTTTTTTGGCTTGGGACTGATGTTTTCCACCATATCCTTCAGTTGCTCCCTCACTGAGTGGGCATAGTTTGGCTCGCCTCGGTGAAGGTAGCGAAGATTAGGACAGGTCTGCTTGTCAGCACGAGTTGGAGGAAGGGATTTCTTGAATTTCTTCTGATCACTTTTGACCTTCTGATAGGACTCTCGTCGAATCTTGAAAGAGAAAAACAAAATAAAAATACCATACTCCTAACTTTTCTTTTGACAATTAAAAAAAAAAAACAAGCATCCACACACACTTTAGAACCCAATCTCAGCTTGACCTTCTGATAGGACTCTCGTCGAATCTTGAAAGAGAAAAACAAAATAAAAATACCATACTCCTAACTTTTCTTTTGACAATTAAAAAAAAAAACAAGCATCCACACACACTTTAGAACCCAATCTCAGTTTGACCTTCTGATAGGACTCTCGTTGAATCTTGAAAGAGAAAAACAAAATAAAAATACCATACTCCTAACTTTTCTTTTGACAATTAAAAAAAAAAACAAGCATCCACACACACTTTAGAACCCAATCTCAGTTTGACCTTCTGATAGGACTCTCGTCGAATCTTGAAAGAAAAATATAAAAATACTATAGTCCTAACTTTTTTTCGATAATTAAAAACAAAAAGCATCCACACACACACACATTTTACAACCCAATCTGAGTTTGAGAGATGGGGACCAACAGAGCTGTAGGGTTGCTGGGTGAGGGTAGATAATGTGCCTTGAATATCATTCAAAAAATAAAAAAAATCATTTCACCTCAAGAATGGCAATAATGCCACAAAGATACAAGGGGGTACTGAGGATGAAAGACAATAGATTGAAAGAAACCGATTCGTTTTTTATGGCTTATCAACCCTTTGCAGGTTATTTAAAGCCAGAAAATATTTTTAGATTTTAAGAATTTCTTTTTTTTTTAAGTTAATAATGATTTAGTAATACAAGTTTTACCCATAGCTAGAGGGAAGAAGAGGTGAATTCATACCTTTCCCAAGAGTATTTGTGTGTAAGTGAATATCAATCAGTCAGTTAAATGCCATACACAATACACGCTTTGGGCAATCATGTAACGAGAGAGACATGACTGACTAGGCAGAAGATTATCCCGCAGTAGTTTGCCATTACTTTCTGTTTGCCAGCCAAGGCTATAGAACCCAATCTGTCCTGTTATTTGACTCATAGCTAAAGTGGGAAGAAATGTATTATATTATTAAGTAATAATTAGTGGGGGATCAGTTTATTACTTCATAACAATAGAAAACCGATCCCCTACTTCATGCCTGGTAGAAGCCTTAATCATGTCTCCAACTATTATATTCAGTCTGTCAGTTAAGTGCCATATGTGATACATGCTTTAAGTAATCATGTCTCAAAAGAGACATGACTGACTAGGCAGAAGATTATCCCTCAGTAGGTTATCATTGCTTTCTGCGATAGACTGGTTACCACCCAAGACTATAGAACCCAATCTGCCCTATTATTTAACCCAAAACTAGAGGGAAGAAATAGATTAATACATTTCCCAAGGGTATTTGAGTGTAAGTGAATGCAAGGAATTCAACTGGAATTTGAACTCGGCACCCTGATTTGTCGTTCCGAGTCGATATCCACTGCATCACAATGCACATCTCTATGATGAACCCAAATGGAATTGGAACTTGGCTCAATGAGTAACAATTCTGAGTCATTATTTAATACACCACCCACATATCCAGTTACTGATCAGGTTTGATGATTATTGACTTTAGTGATTATACAAGAATCAGTTTTGCAGTTCAATGTGATATGGCCATATACCTTTCTCTTTTTTTTTAATCTTTTCACTTCAAGAAGGCAATGAAGCCACTGCCACAATGTTTTACTAAGTGTGAAAGACAATTCAAGGAAAGTGTCATTTATGCTTAAATGATTAAACAGAGGTCATACCAACTATTCCATTCATATTACACACTTCATTCAGCATTATTACTTTGACTATAACACTATCTTGAGTGGCACTCATGCCTAGTTTTTGGAGAAGCCTGAGGTTCTCTTGCATTGTTGTTTCGCAGCCAATCTAGATCAACAATTTTGAATTTAATGGAAAATCACTCAAATACTTTTCATGGGAATAATTATGGCAATACACAATTTACAGATATTAAAAAGAAAGGCGGTTATGGAGAACCATGACCGTCTGAAAAGACATGGCAATACTTCCCAGACCTGGTGAAATATCTCTAGCTAACAGGGTGCATTAATATATATAAACAAATTATTGTGCTTATGTCTATGTTGGTTTTAATAGTCATGGTACATGAACCAAAGTACCGATGTGATAGACAGAAAGACAGACGCTACATCAAGCTTTAAGGGGAAAATTCCTAAACATCATAGACACTCTTGTAAAAGAGAAGTGTACGACATCTGTTTAATAAAATGCTTTCCTTCAATCTACTGTCTTTCATTCTCAGTAATCTCTTGTATTTTAGTGGCTTTATTGCCTTACTTGAGTGATTTAAGATTATCTTAAGAGTCAATTGAAGCATGATTGACCAATGAAAATCAAACAACACAAAAGTCAATATACCAGGATTATTTCTTTTCCTCCATATGCCAGTCTCTGATGAAGTCTTAATAAAAGTGAAACGTGTTAGATTGATAAATGTTTCCTATTTGCTCTTTATCCTATCATATATTTCTTTCTTCTTTTTCTCCATATCTCATTCTCTGATGAAGCTTTAATAAAAGTGAAACATGTTAAATTGAAAAACGTTTCTTATTTGTTCTTTATCTCGTAAAAAGAGAATTAACAAGACACAAACAGAGTTAATGTTACTAGTGTAGGGTTGTCAACTGATAAATAAACGAACACAATATACCATGAATATCATTCAAGAAATGTTATTTACATCTTGATTAAACTTGTGGTTCCCAAACAGTTTTTTTCTGGGCTGCATTTTTTAAATGAAAATTCATCTGCGCCTCACCAAATTTTGTGTTTAAAAAAAGTACATTTAAAAATAAGAAACAGAGAGAGAAAGGATAACCACAAATTTGAAATCAGAACATTCTCATTGATAACTCTCTTATCCAATTTGCAGACCCTACTTAAAATATTCTTAATACTTGATATAATGCATAATATAATTATTTATACTGGGACACATGCATGCAATTACAAGTAAGCCATAACTATATTTTAATTCTGAAATCATATTTTTGGTACATGAAATTTTTGAGACTGTTTCTAAATTTTTGAATGTTTTTCAATCATTCTGCCTTGCTTGCTATCTTCTGCCACACCTATGAGGTGTACCCCACCATTTGGGAACCACTGAATTAAACGACAATTCTAACTGTACTGCTGCTTGAACACTGGATGAAAATGGACAGACACTCAAGCTCTCTACATCAGTATTTAATAAATTGATTGATTCATTTGTTATGGTTTATCGACCCATCACAAGTTATTTAAAGCCAGATTTTTTTTTAACAATATATATAAATTGAGCCACAAGATTAGCAACTAGGTCCCACCCTTTTACTGTGAAACCAATAAATTGTAAACACAAATTCTACTCCAACAGCTTCTTTTCTCGCACTTCCCACCTATGGAATTCCCTTCCGTTTACTTGCTTTCCCGACAGCTACAATCTTCAAGAATTTAAATGTAAAGTCAATAGTCATCACCTATCTCACTAACTTGCATCCTCTCTCTCATGCTCCTTTCTCCATTCTCTCATCAGTATTCTCATCCTTCTCTTACCCACTTCCTGACACCCCCTATAACCTGTCACACTTTCTCATAGCTTTCCTCCTATGTAACCCCCTGCAAAACAGTGGCAATAAAATGCCTTACTTGGAACGATATAGTTATATAAAAAAAGAGTATTTATGATGTTTTGAAATTTTTTCATAAATCCTGATGTACATAGCTCTTGTTTGTCTGTCTGTCTGTCTGTCAGAAGCATAGATACTTTGGTACATGTACCATGGGTATTAGAACCGACTATATATATTTTTTTTTTAATAAATAATGGTTTAGTAATGAAAGACTCACAAATTAACCCATAGTTAGGAGATGAGAAGTGGTAGATTCATACCGAATCAGAATCTGATTAGCAAGAAATTATGAAATAGACATAAAGTGAGGGATTAATTCTATATTATTATCAATATATAAACTGATCCCTCAGTTTGTGGTTATAGCAGTTTTGATACACTTATATTTGTGAGAATGTCAATAAATCTTAATAAAAATATTAACAAAACTCATTAAAAAAAAGAATTTAATTTTTTTATAGAACAAATATCCAATAATATACACAACAATTACAACTATAATAATAACTAGCAGAACCCATAGAATTTCTACGGAAGGATAATTATGATTTCCTGGAAAACTTTTAGTTTGTCATACTACAAATGATAGTAACGTCTTCAAACATAAAGGTATTGGATAATAAAATAACAATAACACAGAGTGTAATTTTATTAAAATATCTATAAATGTAATGTCCATAGAAGCTACTTTACTGTAATCTTATATTATATTAAGCAGTGTATGTACAGACCATAACCAAAATACTGTATGCTACTTTGTGAGAGATTTTGAAAGAGAAAATTTTTTTTTTATTACTGAAAAATCATGGCTCCTGTGTCCATTGTAAACAGAAAAGACCAACTGAGTAATGGCCAAGGGTGTAGAGGCCAGAAATTTCGTTATTAGGTTGCTGGATACAACAACAAACTTACCTATTTTTACTATATTGTACAGTACACACACATATACACACACACAATTACTGGTACAACCACCAGCTTAAGCTGCTACTGTCACGGTAATGCCATAGGCTCTCTCTCCTCCTACTCTCTCACTTTTTACGACCCTTCCATTTGGCAAAGGTGAGAGAAAGGCTGAGGAGTGTAGCATTTATAGATTTAAAAAAAAACAGGGGGGAAGGAAAAGCTTGTGTAGAGAGTAAATTTAATGAATGGAGGAACTAAGTAACAAACTAGCTAATGAAGGAACAAGCAGAATTATAATATGATAGTAAAACTGAGGAATATAATAATAACTAGCAGTATAGCCCGGTGTTGCTCGGCTGTAATGAAAGCTTTAAAACTAATCCATGGTCCTGGAGCTCAGACTCAACCTAAAGAATATTTGAAATAATAAAATAATTGCGACAATTTACCAATCGCACTTGTGTGTGTGTGTGTGTGTGTGTGTGTGTATATATATATATATATATACACACACACGCACACACACACACTAGTAGTATAGCCTGGCGTTGCTCGGGTGTAATGAAAGCTTCAAAACTAATCCATGGACCTGGAGCTCAGACTCTTTGAACGTTGGCACGAAAGACTAAAAAGCAATAGTTGTTTCCAGTTAAAGCGAAACTGTAGACTGAAAGAAAAATGAATGGATGTAAGTCAAATTTTGATTTCCTGGTATCGATATCAAATAAGTTTTTTTCGTCGTACACTGATTTTTGAAGGCTAAATAAGTCCTCTGAGTAAATGGTATCATGGCTGAGACTAAGAACTACAATTAAACCTACTTAGAGCCAAACCCAAAGCAAAAACTAAAACAAAAGGGCTGAAAAAATACAGACATACAGGCAGATAAACAGACAAACATCATGTCTTTTATATATATTATCGATTTTCTGCACTATTGTAAGAACTGCAACCATGAAACTTCTGAATATCATTTTTATGTCTTTGTCTATGAGTGTATCAAATTGGATTAAAATCGGACCATTCCTTCTATCACCCAATTTTTTTGATTATTGATTTTCAATATTTATCAGGAGTACCTCGACACAAAACCTAGCTAAGAACACTCGCAGACGCTTATAGTACAACTGTGTAAATTTTCAAGAAAAATCGGTACAGCCGTTTCTGAGTCTATAGGTAATGGACATGCACACACAGAGACAAAGTTCCATAATATCAAAACAACAAAGTGACTTCATATGTTTACTATTTACTCAGCCTGAGCTTCTCGAAGGAATGTGATTTCATTTTGGCAACAGGAACCATTATTTGACACCAATAAATGATCACACCCCTTAAACAAAGTTACCTTAATAAAATATCAGCCATGCTTGAGGAGAAATGGTCTGCTAATAAAAAATAGGAAAATTATTTGTTGTGACTAATATTTGCTGATAAGCATTCAGGTTTGTCTGAATACATCAACACTTAATTGATAAAAATGGCTAGACTTTTTTTCTTTTTTTACTTTTTCGATAGTTTCTCTTAGACATTCATAAAACATTTTCTGATATTGAAGTTGTATTTAAGAAAAAGAAATAAATAAAGAAGTAGAACTTACTTTGGAGTCATGTCGAGACGAGTTGAAAATGGACAAAGTTAAAGGGAGGAGATGGGCTTCTGTTGTAAAAATATAATCATCTACATTAATAATGGAGTCTCCTTCTTCAGCAAATAAAAGATACAAATATTTGAACGTCTCAGCCAGAACAAAGGAATCCATTCTAGAAAAGAAAAAAAATAAATAAATAAAGTTTAATTACCAAATCAGCAGCCTAACAAAAAAAAAAAAATTTTCAACTTTCCAAAATACAGGGTGTGACAGAAATACCTCCCACATTTTAAACTGTCACCTGTATGTTGCTACTGAACTTAGGCAGGTGGCAAAAATGTTTTTGTCTGCCTAATGTCTTACCATTTGTTTTTTTTTTTTCAGATATCATCAGTTACCATCATGGCACACATGTGTTTGCTGTTAAACTTTTTTTTTAAAATTAGAGAATCTGTAATCCAGTTGAATGTTTCATTCACTTGCACTGAGGAAAGGTATGAATCTATCTCTTCCCCCTCCAACTATAGCTTAAATAGTAGAAAAGATTGCGTTCTATAGCCTTGGTTGGCAACCAGTCTACCACAGAAAGAAATGGCAATCTATTGCGAAAAAATCTTGGGCAAAAGAGACATGACTGACTGGGCAGAAGATTTTCCCGCAATAGGTTGCCATTGCTTTCTGCAGTAGACTAGTTGCCAGCCAAGGCTATAGAACCCAATCTGTCCTGTTATTTAACTCATAACTGGACGGAAGAGACGGATTAATACCTTTCCCAAGGGTATTTGCGCGTAAGTGAATGCAATGAATTTAACTGAAATTCGAACTCGGCTCCTCAATTTTTCATTCCAAGCTGATATCCACTGCACCACCCACGCACATTCACTATTCAATTAACTATCCTTATTATTTAAATATCATCATCTTTGTTGTTATTGTTACAAAATTTTAGCTGTTTTGCTTTCATCAGGCTGGTGGAACACTGAATAGCTGTAATTAGTGGAAAGACAATGAAATCGGGTATGGCTGATCCTTTATCAATGAGAAAGGGTGGTCACCAATCCTTACAGAATTCAGTAAAAATACTAGATAGAGAAGAACAAGGAGAATCAAACAGTGATCTGAAGAAATCAGCACATATGCTGAATGGTGAGGGTCTTGTTAGTTTGCCTAGCGTGGAAATAAATACCATACGGGAGCCATACATAAAGAAGTAAAAATGACAGCAAAGCTTCAACAGCAGCAACAGTATAGAAAACAAAAAAGGCTAGAGCAGATGCAATCAAATGTAACAGGGATATCTTAACTTGTTCTTTAGTAGAGCTCAGTTATTGCTTACTCTGTCTCCACTGAGCTTGAGCACACTACCTGGGCCAGAGATTGAATTCACAATTACTATTCCCCCGAATTCACAAACACTTTAATCCACCAGGGTCCTAAAATAAGAATTTTGAACCTTAAACCAAATGTTATTGCTTTCCTGATGGTGAGGCCTTGTTCTGAAGCTTAGCTCTCGTCACTACTATTTTTTTTCTTTATTATTAAAAAAAAATTTATCAAGTCTTAAATTTCTGTATTACTTTACACCCCTTGAGGTTATATTGTTAAGTAAAAATGTATTTACTAATCATAAATGAAAAAGCTTTGTACAATTCATTGACTGCCAAAAATTTAAAAAGAATTTTGTTTTGTATGTATAGAAACGTGATGATTTTTGTAGATATGGTTGTTCATACACAATATAAAAAATAAGAATAATAACTAAAATAAATTTAAAGCCTGAGTAACCCCTGCACATCAGTGGTGTTACTGCCTTGCTCGGGGTGATATGATTTTAAAAAAAAAAAAAAAAAATCTAAAATTCAATAAAGAATTAGATTACAGAGAATATTTTTCTAAATTTTTAAGATTACTAAGTACGTAAAATTCAATAAAAAAGCACTCATGCTATATTCCTTAATTATTTTTTTACAGATAAATCAACCATAGAAAAAAAAAGCATTAGATAAACTTTCCATCTGGCTTTCAAGCTGTCAACATCTTAAATAAACAGCTACAATCATGTTAGAATAATGAATTTCTGTGATATTTAAAATTTCAAGTAGTATTTATTTCAAATCAGAGTAATTAAATTTTAAATATTCTTCATTTGAAATTTCAGAAAAGTAGATTTTAATTTTGGAAGATATTTTAATAAAGAGAATTACATTATGATGAAGGATGGCTAAAAAGGGTGCTAAAATCAGCAATTTCAAAACACCACCACCTCCCAGTAAATTAGTATTAGTTTTGAAATCCAGCAAAGTACTTTGCTTACTGGAAATACCAAATTTTATCTATTAGCTTGAAATTAAAAGTAAAATAAAAGCTTCAAAAAAGATTTTTTCATTTTTAAAATTTCATTTTATGTTTCTTTGACAGTGCCTATATATATATATATATATATATATATTTTAATTTTTTTTTTTTAAATAACTTTAATCCAAAAGGAAAAGTAGGAAGGTAAATCCCAAAAACACGATCCTAATTAATATTAATATTTTAATATTAAAAAATGATACAGGTGGAGAGCTTTATATATATATATATGTGTGTGTGTGTGTGTGTGTGTGAGAGATAAAAATACTTGAGAAACAACAAAATATGAATTTATTGTATGGTAGCCAACATCATAATGTGTCAGTTGTTATAATCATCATCACGGCTTGTATTTAACAACAACAAAAAAAAAAAAAAGAAATTCACAATAGTAAATATAAACCCTGATGATGGTTATAACAACCGAAACATTATAATGTTGGATACCCTACAATAAATCTACATTTTGTTAATTTTGTCTCAATATATATATATATATATATATACATGTATCTATGTATACACACACACACCCCGAGCCATTGAATGGTACGATGTTGCTTTTTTTGCCTTGATAATGGGTTTCCGTCTTGTGTTTTATTTTCTTTCTTACAAGTGCTTGACTTTTTGTTCATGTACTTCGTTTGTTTCTTTTTTTGCTTCCCCTTTTTTTCCCTCCGAGTTTGTTCTCGGTGGGTTGTACAAGATGATTTAAATTATAGCTTGATTAATAATAGTTTTGATAGAGTTATTTCTCTTGCTATTGGTATTGTTGTTGTTATAGTTAATATTATTATTATTATATATATATATATATATATATATATATATAAAAAATAGACTTTCCACTAAAAAATATCCACTAAAAAATAATGATGTTAAAAAAAAGATCATCTATATATATATTTGTATACACACACACAGAGCCATTGAAAGGTACGATGTTGCCTTTTGCCTTGATAAAGTCCATCACAGGACGAAACGCGTAGGCAAGTTAAATACAGTTTTCTTTTTGTCTTATTTTTATTTAACCATCCTGCATCTTGTCCTTAATCTCAGATCATAACTGAGTATATATATATATATATATATATATATAGACTTTCCACTCAAATACGAGTATCTGCTAAAAATAATGATGTTAAAAAAAAGGTCATATATATATATATATATATATATATATATATATACACACACACAGAGCAATTGAAAGGTACGATGTTGCCTTTTTGCCTTGATAAAGTCCATCACAGGACGAAACGTGTAGGCAAGTCAAATACAGTTTTTTTCTTGTCTTCTTTTTATTTAACCATCCTGCATCCTGTCCTTAATCTCAGATCATAACTGAGTGTATATATATATATATATATATATATATATATATATATATATATAATGTACGTGATTATGATTTGCTTTGAAATAATAAAATAATTGCGACAATTTACTAATCGCACCTAGTATATATATTACAGATATATTAATTACAGAAAAAAATTATGCAAATTTCAAAGAAATTTATAGACCCCCACTTACTGGTCTTCATGGTTTCCAATTGTAACATCCTTGATGGATGCATAGCCACATGGAACCCGAGCATGTTTATTAAGGTTCTCTACTACTTTCTTGCCCACTTCCAGATAGTAGGGATCATTGGTTGCCTGGAGATGAAAGAAAAAGAAAAATCAACTTTTACCCACAAAGTATATGAGTTACCTACCCTTAACATTCAGCCGTTAAATCAGAAGAAAATTTTTTCTCAGCTGAATAATTTTAATGCATCATAGTTGATCCACGAATGTAATTTTCTACATGTTTAAACTTATTTTATGCATTTTATAAGACAAAAATATATTTCTAACATTAGTCATGTATTAGAAAAATAATCAAGTGAAAGTTTTTATGCCATTTTTGTACAACCTTTGTCATAATGAGTCATAATAGCTCAATTCAAATAGTAAGGCTTGCAATGAATCACGACAATACCAATTTTTATCACAGAAACTATCAGTAATGTATAAATTATCCTTTTTTTGTCAGTAATATTTTTATACCTGATCATCAACAACACCTTTCTGATTTTCCAGTCATTTCAATAATAACATTCCATAAAGACCTAGTATTCAAATAATTTCTAATGCATTCCTATAGTAAAATAATTTCCAATGAATTTCTAGAGATGCTTTTAGTATTTGCTATATCACTAGATATGGAATCATTAGAGGGAATGAAAGTTTGGATGGATTTGTTTAATAAATCCTAGCCATAATATTCCAGGTTCCATAAAGAGCTAGTATTCAAATAATTTCTAATGCATTCCTATAGTAAAATCATTTCCAATGAATTTCTATAGATGCTTTTAGTATTTGCTATATCACTAGATATGGAATCATTAGAGGGAATGAAAGTTTGGATGGATTTGTTTAATAAATCCTAGCCATAATATTCCAGGTTCCATAAAGAGCTAGTATTCAAATAATTTCTAATGCATTCCTATAGTAAAATCATTTCCAATGAATTTCTATCGATGCTTTTAGTATTTGCTATATCACTAGATATGGAATCATTAGAGGGAATGAAAGTTTGGATGGATTTGTTTCATAAATCCTAGCCATAATATTCCAGGTTCTATAAAGAGCTAGTATTCAAATAATTTCTAATGCATTCCTATAGTAAAATCATTTCCAATGAATTTCTATAGATGCTTTTAGTATTTGCTATATCACTAGATATGGAATCATTAGAGGGAATGAAAGATTGGATGGATTTATTTCATAAATCCTAGCCATAATATTCCAGGTTCCATAAAGAGCTAGTATTCAAATAATTTCTAATGCATTCCTATAGTAAAATCATTTCCAATGAATTTCTATAGATGCTTTTAGTATTTGCTATATCACTAGATATGGAATCATTAGAGGGAATGAAAGTTTGGATGGATTTGTTTCATAAATCCTAGCCATAATATTCCAGGTTCCATAAAGAGCTAGTATTCAAATAATTTCTAATGCATTCCTATAGTAAAATCATTTCCAATGAATTTCTATAGATGCTTTTAGTATTTGCTATATCACTAGATATGGAATCATTAGAGGGAATGAAAGTTTGGATGGATTTGTTTCATAAATCCTAGCCATAATATTCCAGGTTCCATAAAGAGCTAGTATTCAAATAATTTCTAATGCATTCCTATAGTAAAATCATTTCCAATGAATTTCTATAGATGCTTTTAGTATTTGCTATATCACTAGATATGGAATCATTAGAGGGAATGAAAGTTTGTATGGATTTGCTTCATAAATCCTAGCCATAATATTCCAGGTTCCATAAAGAGCTAGTATTCAAATAATTTCTAATGTATTCCTATAGTAAAATCATTTCCAATGAATTTCTATAGATGCTTTTAGTATTTGCTATATCACTAGATATGGAATCATTAGAGGGAATGAAAGTTTGGATGGATTTGTTTCATAAATCCTAGCCATAATATTCCAGGTTCCATAAAGAGCTAGTATTCAATACTTTTAATGTGACTCTATAGTAAAACCATTTCCAATGAATTTCTATAGATGCTTTTAGTATTTGCTATATCACTAGATATGGAATCATTAGAGGGAATGAGAAGTTTGGATGGATTTGTTTCATAAATCCTAGCCATAATATTCCAGGTTCCATAAAGAGCTAGTATTCAAATAATTTAATGCATTCCTATAGTAAAATCATTTCCAATGAATTTCTATAGATGCTTTTAGTATTTGCTATATCACTAGATATGGAATCATTAGAGGGAAATGAAAGTCTGGACGGATTTGCTTCATAAATCCTAGCCATAATATTCCAGGTTCCATAAAGAGCTAGTATTCAAATAATTTTAATGCATTCCTATAGTAAAATCATTTCCAATGAATTTCTATAGATGCTTTTAGTATTTGCTATATCACTAGATATGGAATCATTAGAGGGAATGAAAGTTTGGATGGATTTGTTTCATAAATCCTAGCCATAATATTCCAGGTTCCATAAAGAGCTAGTATTCAAATAATTTCTAATGCATTCCTATAGTAAAATCATTTCCAATGAATTTCTATAGATGCTTTTAGTATTTGCTATATCATCAGATATGGAATCATTAGAGGGAATGAAAGTTTGGATGGATTTGTTTCATAAATCCTAGCCATAATATTCCAGGTTCCATAAAGAGCTAGTATTCAAATAATTTCCTCAATGCATTCCTATAAGTAAACCATCTAACCAATTTCTATAGATGCTTTTAGTATTTGCTATATCACTAGATATGGAATCATTAGAGGAAATGAGTTCAACACTTGCTTCATAAATCCTAGCCATAATATTCCAGGTTCCATAAAGAGCTAGTATTCAAATAATTTCTAATGCATTCTATAGTAAAATCATTTCCAATGAATTTCTATAGATGCTTTTAGTATTTGCGTTAATTACCAGATATGGAATCATTAGAGAAATGAAAGTCTGACGGATTTGCTTCATAAATCCTAGCCATAATATTCCAGGTTCCAAAGCATTAGTATTCAAATAATTTTTAATGCATTCCTATAGTAAAATCATTTCCATTGAATTTCTATAGATAAGCTTTTTAGTATTTGCTATATCACTAGATATGAACTAGAGGGAATGAAAGTTTGGATGTGATCGATTTTGTATAAATCCTAGCCATACTATTCCAGGTTCCATAAAGAGCTAGTATTCAAATAATTTCTAATGCATTCCTATAGTAAAATCATTTCCAATGAATTTCTATAGATGCTTTAGTATTTGCTATATCACTAGATATGGAATCATTAGAGGGAATGAAAGCTTCTGATGGATTTGTTTCATAAATCCTAGCCATAATATTCCAGGTTCCATAAAGAGCTAGTATTCAAATAATTTCTTAATGCATTCCTATAGTAAAATCATTTCCAATGAATTTCTTATAGACGTTTTAATGGTTATATCACTAGATATGGAATCATTAGAGGGAATGAAAGTTTGAGGGATTTGTTTCATAATCCTAGCCATAATATTCCAGGTTCCATAAAGAGCTAGTATTCAAATAATTTTCTAATGCATTCCTATAGTAAAATCATTTCCAATGAATTTCTAGAGATGTTTTTAGTATTTGGCTATATCACTAGATATGGAATCATTAGAGTAGAAAGTCTGGACGGATTTGTTTCATAAATCCTAGCCATAATATTCCAGGTTCCATAAAGAGCCAGGTATTCAAATACTTCTAATGCATTCTTATAGTAAAATCATTTCCAATGAATTTCTATAGATGCTTTTAGTATTTGCTATATCACTAGATATGGAATCATTAGAGGAAATGAAAGTTTGTATGGATTTGCTTCATAAATCCTAGCCATAATATTCCAGGTTCCATAAAGAGCTAGTATTCAATAATTTCTAATGATTCCTATAGTAAAATCATTTCCAATGAATTTCTATAGATGCTTTTAAAATATTTGCTATATCACTTGATATGGAATCATTAGAGGGAATGAAAGCTTGTATGGATTTGCTTCATAAATCCAGCCATAATATTCCAGGTTCCATAAAGAGCTAGTATTCAAATAATTTAATGCATTCCTATAGTAAAATCATTTCCAATGAATTTCTATAGATGCTTTTTAGTATTTGCTATAATATATGGGAATCATTAGAGGGAATGAAAGTTTGGATGATTTGTTTAATAAATCCAGCCATAATATTCCAGGTTCCATAAAGAGCTAGTATTCAAATAATTTCTAATGCATTCTATAGTAAAATCATTTCCAATGAATTTCTATAGATGCTTTTAGTATTTGCTATATCACTAGATATGGAATCATTAGAGGGAATGAAAGTTTGGATGGATTTGTTTCATAAATCCTAGCCATAATATTCCAGGTTCCATAAAGAGCTAGTATTCAAATAATTTCTGATTTACCCCTATAGTAAAATCATTTTCAATGAATTTTATAGATGCTTTTAGTATTTGCTATATCACTAGATATGGAATCATTAGAGGAAATGAAAGTCTTGACGGATTTGCTTCATGTGTCCTAGCTATAATATTCCAGGTTCCATAAAGAGCTAGTATTCAAATAATTTCTGATGTATTCCTATAGTAAAATCATTTCCAATGAATTTCTATAGATGCTTTTAGTATTTGCTATATCACTAGATATGGAATCATTAGAGGGAATGAAGTTTGATGGATTTGTTTCACATAAATCAGCTATAATATTCCAGGTTCCATAAAGAGCTAGTATTCAAATAATTTCTAATGTATCTTATAGTAAAATCATTTTCAATGAATTTCATAGATGTTTAGTATTTGCTATATCACTAGATATGGAATCATTAGAGGAAATGAAAGTCTGGACGGATTTGCTTCATAAATCCTAGTCATATATTCAGTGTCCCATATGCAGAGTTCAAATAATTTACTTGTCCTGGCTAAGAACATTTCAAATGAATTTCTATAGATGCTTTTAGTATTTGCTATATCACTAGAGAACTTCAGGAGGAAATGAGAAGTCTGGACTTGATTTGCTTCATAAATCCTAGCCATAATATTCCAGGTTCCATAAGAGCTAGTATTCAAATAATTTCTAATTTACTCGTATAGTAAAATCACAATGAATTTCTAGAGATGCTTTTAGTATTTGCTATATCACTAGATATGGAATCATTAGAGGGAATGAAAGTTTGTATGGATTTGCTTCATAAATCCTAGCCATAATATTCCAGGTTCCATAAAGAGCTAGTATTCAAATAATTTCTACGTATTCCTATAGTAAAATCATTTCCAATGAATTTCTATAGATGCTTTTTAGTATTTGTATATCACTAGATATGGAATCATTAGAGGGAATGAAAGTTTGGATGGATTTGTTGAATAAATCCTAGCCATAATATTCCAGGTTCCATAAAGAGCTAGTATTCAAATAATTTCTAATGCATTCCTATAGTAAAATCATTTCCAATGAATTTCTATAGATGCTTTTAGTATTTGCTATATCACTAGATATGGAATCATTAGAGGGAATGAATGTTTGGATGGATTTGCTTCATAAATCCTAGCCATAATATTCCAGGTTCCATAAAGAGCTAGTATTCAAATAATTTCTAATGCATTCCTATAGTAAAATCATTTCCAATGAATTTCTATAGATGCTTTTAGTATTTGCTATATCACTAGATATGGAATCATTAGAGGAAATGAAAGTCTGGACGGATTTGCTTCATAAATCCTAGCCATAATATTCCAGGTTCCATAAAGAGCTAGTATTCAAATAATTTCTAATGCATTCCTATAGTAAAATCATTTCCAATGAATTTCTATAGATGCTTTTAGTATTTGCTATATCACTAGATATGGAATCATTAGAGGGAATGAAAGTTTGGATGGATTTGTTTCATAAATCCTAGCCATAATATTCCAGGTTCCATAAAGAGCTAGTATTCAAATAATTTCTAATGCATTCCTATAGTAAAATCATTTCCAATGAATTTCTATAGATGCTTTTAGTATTTGCTATATCACTAGATATGGAATCATTAGAGGGAATGAAAGTTTGGATGGATTTGTTTCATAAATCCTAGCCATAATATTCCAGGTTCCATAAAGAGCTAGTATTCAAATAATTTCTAATGCATTCCTATAGTAAAACCATTTCCAATGAATTTCTATAGATGCTTTTAGTATTTGCTATATCACTAGATATGGAATCATTAGAGGAAATGAAAGTCTGACGGATTTGCTTCATAAATCCTAGCCATAATATTCTGCAGGTTCCATAAAGAGCTAGTATTCAAATAATTTCTGTTTTACTTCCTATAGTAAAATCATTTCCAATGAATTTCTATAGATGCTTTTAGTATTTGCTATATCACTAGATATGGAATCATTAGAGGAAATGAAAGTCTGGACGGATTTGCTTCCTTAGTAATCCTAGCCATAATATTCCAGGTTCCATAAAGAGCTAGTATTCAAATAATTTCTAATGTATTCTATAGTAAAATCATTTCCAATGAATTTCTATAGGATGCTTTTAGTATTTGCTATAATGTACTAGATATGAATCATTAGAGGGAATGAAAGTTTGGATGGATTTGTTTCATAAATCCTAGCCATAATATTCCAGGTTCCATAAAGAGCTAGTATTCAAATAATTTCTACTTCATTCTATAGTAAAATCATTTCCAATGAATTTCTATAGATGCTTTTAGTATTTGCTATATCACTAGATACATGGAATCATTAGAGGGAATGAAAGTTTGGATGTACTGTTCTATAAATCCTAGCCATAATATTCCAGGTTCCATAAAGAGCTAGTATTCAAATAATTTTTAATGGCCTTATAGTAAAATCATTTCCATTTAATTCTATAGATGCTTTTAGTATTTGCTATATCACTAGATATGGAATCATTAGAGGGAATGAAAGTTTGGATGGATTTGTTTCATAAATCCTAGCCATAATATTCCAGGTTCCATAAAGAGCTAGTATTCAAATAATTTCTAATGCATTCCTATAGTAAAATCATTTCCAATGAATTTCTAGGAGATGCTTTTAGTATTTGCTATATCACTAGATATGGAATCATTAGAGGAAATGAAAGTCTGGACGGATTTCTATTTCCATAAATCCTTAGCCATAATATTCCAGGTTCCATAAAGAGCTAGTATTCAAATAATTTCTAATGCATTCCTATAGTAAAATCATTTCCAATGAATTTCTATAGATGCTTTTAGCATTGCTATATCACTAGATATGGAATCATTAGAGGAAATGAAAGTTTGTATGGATTTGCTTCATAAATCCTAGCCATAATATTCCAGGTTCCATAAAGAGCTAGTATTCAAATAATTTCTAATGAATTTATAGTAAAATCATTTCCAATGAATTCTATAGATGCTTTTAGTATTTGCTATATCACTAGATAGAATCATTAGAGGGAATGAAAGTTTGTATGGATTTGCTTCATAACCTAGCCATAATATTCCAGGTTCCATAAAGAGCTAGTATTCAAATAATTTCTAATGCATTCCTATAGTAAAATCATTTCCAATGAATTTCTATAGATGCTTTTAGTATTTGCTATATCACTAGATATGGAATCATTAGAGGGAATGAAAGTTTGGATGGATTTGTTTAATAAATCCTAGCCATAATATTCCAGGTCTGCTAAAGAGCTATCTAAATAATTTCTCTTACGCATTCCTATAGTAAAATCATTTCCATGAATTTCTAGTGATGCTTTTAGTATTTGCTATATCACTAGATATGGAATCATTAGGAGGAATGAAAGTTTGGATGGATTTGTTTCATAAATCCTAGCCATAGTATTCCAGGTTCCATAAAGAGCTGTATTCAAATAATTTCTAATGTATCTCTATAGTAAAATCATTTTCAATGAATTTCTATAGATGCTTTTAGTATTTGCTATATCACTAGATATGGAATCATTAGAGGAAATGAAAGTCTGGACGGATTTGCTTCAGTAAATCCTAGCCATAATATTCCAGGTTCCATAAAGAGCTAGTATTCAAATAATTTCTAGTTTCATTCCTATAGTAAAATCATTTCCAATGAATTTCAGATGTTTAGTATTTGCTATATCACTAGATATGGAATCATTAGAGGGAAATGAAAGTTTGGATGGATTTGTTTCATAAATCCTAGCCATAATATTCCAGGTTCTATAAAGAGCTAGTATTCAAATAATTCTCATCATTTATCTATAGTAAAATCATTTTCAATGAATTTCTATAGATGCTTTTAGTATTTGCTATATCACTAGATATGGAATCATTAGAGGAATGTGTGTCTGACGGATTTGCTTCATAAATCCTAGCCATAGTATTCCAGGTCTGATAAAGAGCTAGTATTCAAATAATTTTCTAGTTTATTCCTATAGTAAAATCATTTCAAATGAATTTTATAGATGCTTTTAGTATTTGCTATATCACTAGATATGGAATCATTAGAGGAAATGAAAGTCTTGACGGATTTGCTTCATAAATCCTAGCCATAATATTCCAGGCTCCATAAAGAGCTAGTATTCAAATAATTTTCAATGCATTCGTATAGTAAAATCATTTTCAATGAATTTCTAGATGCTTTTAGTATTTGCTATATCACTAGATATGGAATCCTAGTTGAGAATGAAAGTTTGTATGGATTTGCTTCATAAATCCTAGCCATAATATTCCAGGTTCCATAAAGAGCTAGTATTCAAATAATTTCTAATGCATTCCTATAGTAAAATCATTTCTAATGAATTTCTATAGATGCTTTTAGTATTTGCTATATCACTAGATATGGAATCATTAGAGGGAATGGAAGTTTGGATGGATTTGTTGAATAAATCCTAGCCATAATATTCCAGGTTCCATAAAGAGCTAGTATTCAAATAATTTCTAATGCATTCCTATAGTAAAATCATTTCCAATGAATTTCTATAGATGTTTTTAGTATTTGCTATATCACTAGATATGGAATCATTAGAGGGAATGAATGTTTGGATGGATTTGCTTCATAAATCCTAGCCATAATATTCCAGGTTCCATAAAGAGCTAGTATTCCAAAATAATTTCTAATGCATTCTATAGTAAAATCATTTCCAATGAATTTCTATAGATGTTTTTAGTATTTGCTATATCACTAGATATGGAATCATTAGATAAAATGAAAGTCTGGACGGATTTGCTTCATAAATCCTAGCCATAATATTCCAGGTTCCATAAAGAGCTAGTATTCAAATAATTTCTAATGCATTCTCTATAGTAAAATCATTTCCAATGAATTTCTATAGATGCTTTTAGTATTTGCTATATCACTAGATATGGAATCATTAGAGAGAATGAAAGTTTGGATAGATTTGTTTAATAAATCCTAGCCATAATATTCCAGGTTCCATAAAGCTAGTATTCAAATAATTTCTAATGCATTCCTATAGTAAAATCATTTCAATGAATTTCTATAGATGCTTTTGTATTTGCTATATCACTAGATATGGAATCATTAGAGGGAATGAAAGTTTGTATGGATTTGCTTCATAAATCCTAGCCATAATATTCCAGGTTCCATAAAGAGCTAGTATTCAAATAATTTCTAATGCATTCCTATGGTAAAATCATTTCCAATGAATTCTATAGATGCTTTTAGTATTTGCTACACTACCAGATATGAATCATTAGAGGAAATGAAAGTCTGGACGGATTTGCTTCATAAATCCTAGCCATATTATTCCAGGTTCCATAAAGAGCTAGTATTCAAATAATTTCTAATGCATTCGTATAGTAAAATCATTTTCAATGAATTTTGTGAGATGTTTTTAGTATTTACATATCACTAGATATGGAATCATTAGAGGAATGAAAGTTTGTATGGATTTGCTTCATAAATTCTAGCCATAATATTCCAGGTTCCATAAAGAGTTAGTATTCAAATAATTTCTAATGCATTCCTATAGTAAAATCATTTCCAATGAATTTCTATAGATGCTTTTAGTATTTGCTGTATCACTAGATATGGAATCATTAGAGAATGTGAAAGTTTGTATGGATTTGCTTCATAAATCCTAGCCAATATTCCAGGTTCATAAAGAGCTAGTATTCAAATACTTAATGCATTCCTATAGTAAAATCATTTCCATGAATTTCATAGATGCTTTTAGTATTTGCTATATCACTAGATATGGAATCATTAGAGGGAATGAAAGTTTGTATGGATTTGCTTCATAAATCCTAGCCATAATATTCCAGGTTCCATAAAGAGCTAGTATTCAAATAATTTCTTTTAATGCATTCCTATAGTAAAATCATTTCCAATGAATTTCTATAGATGTTTAGTATTTGCTATATCACTAGATATGGAATCATTAGGAGGAATGAAAGTTTGGATGATTTGTTTAATAAATCCTAGCCATAATTATCTCCAGGTTCCATAAAGAGCTAGTATTCCAATACTTTAATGCATTCTCATAGTAAAATCATTTCAATGAATTTATAGATGCTTTTAGTAGTTTGTTATATCACTAGATATGGAATCATTAGAGGGAATGAAAAGTTTGGATGGATTTGTTTCATAAATCCTAGCCATAATATTCCAGGTTCCATAAAGAGCTAGTATTCAAATAATTTCTAATGCATTCTATAGTAAATCATTTTCAATGAATTTCTATAGATGCTTTTAGTATTTGCTATATCACTAGATATGAACTAGTTGTAGGAAATGAGTGTCTGGATCACCTGGATTTGCTTCATAAATCCTAGCCATAATATTCCAGGTTCCATAAAGAGCTAGTATTCAAATAATTTCTAATGCATTCCTATAGTAAAATCATTTCCAATGAATTTTCATAGATGCTTTCTTAGTATTTGCTATATCACTAGATATGGAATCATTAGAGGGAATGAAAGTTTGGATGGATTTGTTTCATAAATCCTAGCCATAATATTCCAGGTTCCATAAAGAGCTGGCATTCTAATAATTTCACGTATCTTCATAGTAAAATCATTTTCAATGAATTTCTATAGATGCTTTTAGCATTTGCTTACATCACTAGATATGGAATCATTAGAGGAAATGAAAGTCTTGGATCTGGATTTAGTTTCCTATAAATCCTAGCCATAGTATTCCAGGTTCCATAAAGAGCTAGTATTCAAATAATTTCTAATGCATTCCTATAGTAAAATCATTTCAAATGAATTTCTATAGATGCTTTTAGTATTTTACATCACTAGATATGGAATCATTAGAGGAAATGAAAAGTCTGGAATTGATTTACTTCATAAATCCTAGCCATAATATTCCAGGTTCCATAAAGAGCTAGTATTCAAATAATTTCTAATGCATTCGTATAGTAAAATCATTTTCAATGAATTTCTAGAGATGTTTTTAGTATTTGCTATATCACTAGATATGGAATCATTAGAGGGAATGAAAGTTTGTATGGATTTGCTTCATAAATCCTAGCCATAATATTCCAGGTTCCATAAAGAGCTTATGTATTCAATAATTTTCTAATGCATTCTATAGTAAAATCATTTCCAATGAATTTCTATAGATGCTTTTAGTATTTGCTATATCACTAGATATGGAATCATTAGAGGAATGAAAGTTTGGATGGATTTGTTGAATAAATCCTAGCCATAATATTCCAGGGTTCCATAAAGAGCTAGTATTCAAATAATTCTAATGTATCTCTATAGTAAAATCATTTCCAATGAATTTCTATAGATGCTTTTAGTATTTGCTATATCACTAGATATGGAATCATTAGAGGGAATGAATGTTTGGATGGATTTGCTTCATAAATCCTAGCCATAATATTCCAGGTTCCATAAAGAGCTAGTATTCAAATAATTTCTAATGCATTCCTATAGTAAAATCATTTCCAATGAATTTCTATAGATGCTTTTAGTATTTGCTATATCACTAGATATGGAATCATTAGAGGAAATGAAAGTCTGGACGGATTTGCTTCATAAATCCTAGCCATAATATTCCAGGTTCCATAAAGAGCTAGTATTCAAATAATTTCTAATGCATTCCTATAGTAAAATCATCTCCAATGAATTTCATAGATGCTTTTAGTATTTGCTATATCACTAGATATGGAATCATTAGAGGAGGAATGAAAGTTTGGAGTGATTTGTTTAATAAATCCTAGCCATAATATTCCAGGTTCCATAGAGCTAGTATTCAAATAATTTCTAATGCATTCCTGCAAAATCATTTCCAATGAATTTCTATAGATGTTTTTAGCATTTGCTATATCACTAGATATGGAATCATTAGAGGGAATGAAAGTTTGTATGGATTTGCTTCATAAATCCTAGCCATAATATTCCAGGTTCCATAAAGAGCTAGTATTCAAATAATTTCTAATGCATTCCTATAGTAATAAAATCATTTCCAATGAATTTCTATAGATGCTTTTAGTATTTCATATATCACTAGATATGGAATCATTAGAGGAAATGAAAGTCTGACGGATTTGTTTCATAAATCCTAGCCATAATATTCCCCAGGTTCCATAAAGAGCTAGTATTCAAATAATTTCTAATGCATTCGTATAGTAAAATCATTTCCTTTTCAATGAATTTCTAGAGATGTTTAGTATTTGCTATATCACTAGATATGGAATCATTAGAGGGAATGAAAGTTTGTATGGATTTACTTATAAATTCTAGCCATAATATTCCAGGTTCCATAAAAGAGCTAGTATTCAAATAATTTCTTAATGCATTCCTATAGTAAAATCATTTCCAATGAATTTCTATAGATGCTTTTAGTATTTGCTATATCACTAGATATGGAATCATTAGAGGGAATGAGTATTTGTGTGGATTTGCTTCATAAATCCTAGCCATAATATTCCAGGTTCCATAAAGAGCTAGTATTCAAATAATTTCTAATGCATTCTATAGTAAAATCATTTCCCAAATTTGAATTTCTATAGATGTTTTTAGTATTTGCTATATCACTAGATATGGAATCATTAGAGGGAATGTAAAAGTTTGTATGGATTTGCTTCATAAATCCTAGCCATAATATTCCAGGTTCCATAAAGAGCTAGTATTCAAATAATTTCTAATGCATTCCTATAGTAAATCATTTCCAATGAATTTCTATAGATGCTTTTAGTATTTGCTATATCACTAGATATGGAATCATTAGAGGGAATGAAAGTTTTGTATGGATTTGCTTCATAAATCCTAGCCATAATATTCCAGGTGCTAAGTCCACAAAGAGCTAGTATTCAAATAATTTCTAATGCATTCCTATAGTAAAATCATTTCCAATGAATTTCTATAGATGCTTTTAGTATTTGCTATATCACTAGATATGGAATCATTAGAGGAATAAAGTCTGACTGATTTGCTTCATAAATCCTAGCCATAATATTCCAGGTTCCATAAAGAGCTAGTATTCAAATAATTTCTAATGGCCTCATAGTAAAATCATTTTCAATGAATTTCTATAGATGCTTTTAGTATTTGCTATATCAGGATATGGAATCATTAGAGGAAATGAAAGTCTGACTTGATTTGCTTCATAAATCCTAGCCATAATATTCAGGTTCCATAAAGAGCTAGTATTCAAATAATTTCTAATTTATTCTATAGTAAAATCATTTCCAATGAATTTCTATAGATGCTTTTAGTATTTGCTATATCACTAGATATGGAATCATTAGAGGGAATGAAAGTTTGTATGGATTTGCTTCATAAATCCTAGCCATATATTCCAGGTTCCATAAAGAGCTAGTATTCAAATAATTTCTAATGCATTCCTATAGTAAAAATCATTTCCAATGAATTTATAGATGCTTTTAGTATTTGCTATATCACTAGATAAGTGGAATCATTAGAGGAATGAAAGTTTGTATGGATTTGTTTCATAAATCCTAGCCATAATATTCCAGGTTCCATAAAGAGCTAGTATTCAAATAATTTCTAATGCATTCTATAGTAAAATCATTTCCAATGAATTTCTATAGATGCTTTTAGTATTTGCTATATCACTAGATATGGAATCATTAGAGGGAATGAAAGTTTGTAAGGGACTTGCCCATAAATCCTAGCCATAATATTCCAGGTTCCATAAAGAGCTAGTATTCAAATAATTTAATGCACTTATAGTAAAATCATTTCCAATGAATTTCTATAGATGTTTTAGTATTTGCTATATCACTAGATATGGAATCATTAGAGGGAATGAAAGTTTGTATGGATTTGCTTCATAAATCCTAGCCATAATATTCCAGGTTCCATAAAGAGCTAGTATTCAAATAATTTAATGCATTCCTATAGTAAAATCATCATTTCCAATGAATTTCTATAGATGCTTTTAGTATTTGCTATATCACTAGATATGG
Source organism: Ascarosepion bandense (assembly GCA_037127315.1). Classification (NCBI taxonomy): domain Eukaryota; kingdom Metazoa; phylum Mollusca; class Cephalopoda; order Sepiida; family Sepiidae; genus Ascarosepion; species Ascarosepion bandense. The sequence goes on along the minus strand of JBBBDQ010000513.1, from coordinate 4,401,692 downwards.
AATCATTAGAGGGAATGAAAGCTGTATGGATTTGCTTCATAAATCCTAGGCCATAATATTCCAGGTTCCATAAAGAGCTAGTATTCAAATAATTTCTAATGCATTCCTATAGTAAAATCATTTTCAATGAATTTTTATAGATGGTTTTTAGTATTTACAGTATCACTAGATATGGAATCATTAGAGGGAATGAAAGTTTGTATGGATTTGCTTCATAAATCCTAGCCATAATATTCCAGGTTCCATAAAGAGCTAGTATTCAAATAATTTCTAATGCATTCCTATAGTAAAATCATTTCAATGAATTTCTATAGATGCTTTAGTATTTGCTATATCACTAGATATGGAATCATTAGAGGAAATGAAAGTTTGTATGGATTTGCTTCATAAATCCTAGCCATAATATTCCAGGTTCCATAAAGAGCTAGTATTCAAATAATTTCTAATGCATTCGTATAGTAAAATCATTTTCAATGAATTTCTAGAGATGTTTTTAGTATTTGCTATATCACTAGATATGGAATCATTAGAGGGAATGAAAGTTTATGGATTTGCTTCATAAATCCTAGCCATAATATTCCAGGCTCCATAAAGAGCTAGTATTCAATACTTTTAATGCATTCCTTATAGTAAAATCATTTCAATGAATTTCTATAGATGCTTAGTTTGCTATATCACTAGATATGGAATCATTAGAGGGAATGTTTGTATGGATTTGCTTCATAAATCCTAGCCATAATATTCCATGTTCCATAAAGAGCTAGTATTCAAATAATTTCTAATGCATTCTATAGTAAAATCATTTCCAATGAATTTCTATAGATGCTTTTATATTTGCTATATCACTAGATATGGAATCATTAGAGGGAATGAAAGCTTGGATGGATTTGTTTCATAAATCCTAGCCATATTATTCCAGGTTCCATAAAGAGCTAGTATTCAAATAATTTCTAATGCATTCCATAGTAAAATCATTTCCAATGAATTTCTATAGATGCTTTTAGTATTTGCTATATCACTAGATATGGAATCATTAGAGGAATGAAAGTTTGGATGGATTTGTTTCATAAATCCTAGCCATATTATCTGGAGGTTCCATAAAGAGCTAGTATTCAAATAATTTCTAATGCATTCCTATAGTAAAATCATTTTCAATGAATTTCTATAGATGCTTTTAGTATTTGCTATATCACTAGATATGGAATCATTAGAGGAAATGAAAGTCTGGACGGATTTGCTTCATAAATCCTAGCCATAATATTCCAGGTTCCATAAAGAGCTAGTATTCAAATAATTTCTAATGCATTCATAGTAAAATCATTTCCAATGAATTTCTATAGATGCTTTTAGTATTTGCTACATCACTAGATATGGAATCATTAGAGGGAATGAAAGTTTGTATGGATTTGCTTCATAAATCCTAGCCATAATATTCCAGGTTCCATAAAGAGCTAGTATTCAAATAATTTCTAATGCATTCCTATAGTAAAATCATTTCCAATGAATTTCTATAGATGCTTTTAGTATTTGCTATATCACTAGATATGGAATCATTAGAGGGAATGAAAGTTTGGATGGATTTGCTTCATAAATCCTAGCCATAATATTCCCGGTTCCATAAAGAGCTAGTATTCAAATAATTTCTAATGCATTCCTATAGTAAAATCATTTCCAATGAATTTCTATAGATGCTTTTAGTATTTGCTATATCACTAGATATGGAATCATTAGAGGAAATGAAAGTCTGGACGGATTTGCTTCATAAATCCTAGCCATAATATTCCAGGTTCCATAAAGAGCTAGTATTCAAATAATTTCTAATGCATTCGTATAGTAAAATCATTTTCAATGAATTTCTAGAGATGCTTTTAGTATTTGCTATATCACTAGATATGGAATCATTAGAGGGAATGAAAGTTTGTATGGATTTGCTTCATAAATCCTAGCCATAATATTCCAGGTTCCATAAAGAGCTAGTATTCAAATAATTTCTAATGCATTCCTATAGTAAAATCATTTCCAATGAATTTCTATAGATGCTTTTAGTATTTGCTATATCACTAGATATGGAATCATTAGAGGGAATGAAAGTTTGTATGGATTTGCTTCATAAATCCTAGCCATAATATTCCAGGTTCCATAAAGAGCTAGTATTCAAATAATTTCTAATGCATTCCTATAGTAAAATCATTTCCAATGAATTTCTATAGATGCTTTTAGTATTTGCTATATCACTAGATATGGAATCATTAGAGGGAATGAAAGTTTGTATGGATTTGCTTCATAAATCCTAGCCATAATATTCCAGGTTCCATAAAGAGCTAGTATTCAAATAATTTCTAATGCATTCCTATAGTAAAATCATTTCCAATGAATTTCTATAGATGCTTTTAGTATTTGCTATATCACTAGATATGGAATCATTAGAGGGAATGAAAGTTTGGATGGATTTGCTTCATAAATCCTAGCCATAATATTCCAGGTTCCATAAAGAGCTAGTATTCAAATAATTTCTAATGCATTCCTATAGTAAAATCATTTTCAATGAATTTCTATAGATGCTTTTAGTATTTGCTATATCACTAGATATGGAATCATTAGAGGAAATGAAAGTCTGGACGGATTTGCTTCATAAATCCTAGCCATAATATTCCAGGTTCCATAAAGAGCTAGTATTCAAATAATTTCTAATGCATTCCTATAGTAAAATCATTTCCAATGAATTTCTATAGATGCTTTTAGTATTTGCTATATCACTAGATATGGAATCATTAGAGGGAATGAAAGTTTGTATGGATTTGCTTCATAAATCCTAGCCATAATATTCCAGGTTCCATAAAGAGCTAGTATTCAAATAATTTCTAATGCATTCCTATAGTAAAATCATTTCCAATGAATTTCTATAGATGCTTTTAATATTTGCTATATCACTAGATATGGACCATTAGAGGGAATGAAAGTTTGTATGGATTTGCTTCATAAATCCTAGCCATAATATTCCAGGTTCCATAAAGAGCTAGTATTCAAATAATTTAATGCATTCCTATAGTAAAATCATTTCCAATGAATTTCTAGTAGATGCTTTTAGTATTTGCTATATCACTAGATATGGAATCATTAGAGGAAATGAAAGTCTGGACGGATTTGCTTCATAAATCCTAGCCATAATATTCCAGGTTCCATAAAGAGCTAGTATTCAAATAATTTCTAATGCATTTCCATAGTAAAATCATTTTCAATGAATTTCTAGAGATGCTTTGGGTATTTGCTATATCACTAGATATGGAATCATTAGAGGGAATGAAAGTTTGTATGGATTTGCTTCATAAATCCTAGCCATACTATTCCAGGTTCCATAAAGAGCTAGTATTCAAATAATTTCTAATGTACTTATAGTAAAATCATTTCCAATGAATTTCTATAGATGCTTTTAGTATTTGCTATATCACTAGATATGGAATCATTAGAGGGAATGAAAAGTTTGTATGATTTGCTTCATAAATCCTAGCCATAATATTCCAGGTTCCATAAAGAGCTAGTATTCAAATAATTTCTAATGCATTCCTATAGTAAAATTCATTTCCAATGAATTTCTATAGATGCTTTTAGTATTTGCTATATCACTAGATATGGAATCAATAGAGGGAATGGTATTGTGTGGATTTGCTTCATAAATCCTAGCCATAATATTCCAGGTTCCATAAAGAGCTAGTATTCAAATAATTTCTAATGCATTCCTATAGTAAACACGCAATGAATTTCTATAGATGCTTAGTATTTGCTATATCACTAGATATGGAATCATTAGAGGGAATGAAAGTTTGTATGGATTTGCTTCATAAATCTAGCCATAATATTCCAGGTTCCATAAAGAGCTAGTATTCAAATAATTTTTAATGCATTCCTATAGTAAAATCATTTCCAATGAATTTCTATAGATGCTTTTAGTATTTGCTATATCACTAGATATGAAATCACAGAGGAAATGAAGTCTGACTGATTTGCTTCATAAATCCTAGCCATAATATTCCAGGTTCCATAAAGAGCTAGTATTCAAATAATTCTCTAATGCATTCCTATAGTAAAATCATTTCTAATGAATTTCTATAGATGCTTTTAGTATTTCCATATATCACTAGATATGGAATCATTAGAGGAAATGAAAGTCTGACGCCTGTTTCTCCATAAATCCTAGCCATAATATTCCAGGTTCCATAAAGAGCTAAGGTATTCAAATAATTTCTAATGCATTCCTATAGTAAAATCATTTCCAATGAATTTCTATAGATGTTTAGTATTTGCTATATCACTAGATATGGAATCATTAGAGGGAATGAGATAAAAGTTTGTATGGATTTGCTTCATAAATCCTAGCCATAATATTCCAGGTTCCATAAAGAGCTAGTATTCAAATAATTTCTAATGCATTCCTATAGTAAAATCATTTCCAATGAATTTCTATAGATGCTTTTAGTATTTGCTATATCACTAGATATGGAATCATTAGAGGGAATGAAAGTTTGTATGGATTTGCTTCATAAATCCTAGCCATAATATTCCAGGTTCCATAAAGAGCTAGTATTCAAATAATTTCTAATGCATTCTATAGTAAAATCATTTCCAATGAATTTCTATAGATGCTTTTAGTATTTGCTATATCACTAGATATGGAATCATTAGAGGGAATGAAAAGTTTGTATGGATTTGCTTCATAAATCCTAGCCATAATATTCCAGGTTCCATAAAGAGCTAGTATTCAAATAATTTCTAATGCATTCCTATAGTAAAATCATTTCCAATGAATTTCTATAGATGTTTAGTATTTGCTATATCACTAGATATGGAATCATTAGAGGGAATGAAAGTTTCTATGGATTTGCTTCATAAATCCTAGACATAATATTCCAGGTTCCATAAAGAGCTAGTATCTAAATAATTTCTAATGCATCTTTATAGTAAAATCATTTCAATGAATTTCTATAGATGCTTTTAGTATTTGCTATATCACTAGATATGAATCATTAGAGGGAATGAAAGTTTGTATGGATTTGCTTCTAGTAAATCCTAGCCATAATATTCCAGGTTCCATAAAGAGCTAGTATTCAAATAATTTTTAATGCATTCTCATAGAAATCATTTTCAATGAATTTTTATAGATGGTTTTAGTATTTGCTATATCACTAGATATGGAATCATTAGAGGGAATGAAAGTTTGTATGGATTTGCTTCATAAATCCTAGCCATAATATTCCAGGTTCCATAAAGAGCTAGTATTCAAATAATTTCTAATGCATTCCTATAGTAAAATCATTTCCAATGAATTTCTATAGATGCTTTTAGTATTTGCTATATCACTAGATATGGAATCATTAGAGGGAATGAAAAGTTTTATATGGATTTGCTTCATGTGTCCTAGCCATAATATTCCAGGTTCCATAAAGAGCTAGTATTCAAATAATTTCTAATGCATTCCTATAGTAAAATCATTTCCAATGAATTTCTATAGATGCTTTTAGTATTTGCTATATCACTAGATATGGAATCATTAGAGGGAATGAAAGTTTGTATGGATTTGTTTCATAAATCCTAGCCATAATATTCCAGGTTCCATAAAGAGCTAGTATTCAACAATTAATGCATTCCTATAGTAAAATCATTTCCAATGAATTTCTATAGATGCTTTAGTATTTGCTATATCAGATATGGAATCATTAGAGGGAATGAAAGTTTGTATGTGGATTTGCTTCATAAATCCTAGCCATAATATTCCAGGTTCCATAAAGAGCTAGTATTCAAATAATTTAATGCATTCCTATAGTAAAATCATTTCCAATGAATTTCTATAGATGCTTTTAGTATTTGCTATATCACTAGATATGGAATCATTAGAGGGAATGAAAGTTTGGATGGATTTGTTTAATAAACTTTAGGCATAATATTCCAGGTTCCATAAAGAGCTAGTATTCAAATAATTTTAATGCATTCCTCATAGTAAAATCATCAATGAATTTCTGTAGATGCTTTTAGTATTTGTTATATCACTAGATATGGAATCATTAGAGGGAATGAAAGTTTGGATGGATTTGTTTCATAAATCCTAGCCATAATATTCCAGGTTCCATAAAGAGCTAGTATTCAAATAATTTCTAATGCATTCCTAGTAGCAAAATCATTTTCAATGAATTTCATAGATGCTTTTAGTATTTGCTATATTCACTTAGATATGGAATCATTAGAGAAATTAAAGTCTGAATTATTTGCTTCCATAAATCTTAGCCATAATATTCCAGGTTCCAAGGTAGCCAGACTCAACAATTTCTAATGCATTCCTAGTAAAATCATTTCCAATGAATTTCTATAGATGCTTTTAGTATTTGCTATATCACTAGATATGGAATCATTAGAGGGAATGAAAGTTTGGATGGATTTGTTTCATAAATCTGTTTCTCAGGAATATTCAGGTTCCATAAAGAGCTAGTATTCAAATAATTTCTAATGCATTCCTATAGTAAAATCATTTTCAACAATTTCTATAGATGTTTTAGTATTTGCTATATCACTAGATATGGAATCATTAGAGGAAATGAAAGTCTGACGGATTTGTTTTACAACCTAGCCATAATATTCCAGGTTCCATAAAGAGCTAGTATTCAAATAATTTCTAATGGCCTTATAGTAAAATCATTTCCAATGAATTTCTATAGATGTTTAGTATTTGCTATCAATGATGTGGAATCATTGAGGGAATGAAAGTTTGGATGGATTTGTTCTATAAATCCTAGCCATAATATTCCAGGTTCCATAAAGAGCCAGTATTCAAATAATTTCTAATGCATTCCTATAGTAAAATCATTTCCAATGAATTTCTATAGATGTTTAGTATTTCATATATCACTAGATATGGAATCATTAGAGGGAATGAAAGTTGGATGGATTTGTTTCATAAATCCTAGCCATAATATTCCAGGTTCCATAGTAGCTAGTATTCAAATAATTTCTAATGCATTCCTATAGTAAAATCACTTCAAATGAATTTATAGATGCTTTTAGTATTTGCTATATCAATATTATGGAATCAATAGAGAATAGCCTATATGGATTTGCTTCATAAATCCTAGCCATAATATTCCAGGTTCCATGAGCTAGTATTCAAATAATTTCTAATGCATTCCTAGAGAAAACTTTCTATTTCCAATGAATTTCTATAGATGCTTTTAGTATTTGTTATATCACCAGATATGGAATCATTTAGAGGAATTAGTCTGAATTATCAGTTTCATAAACTCAGTCATAATATTCCAGGTTCCATAAAGAGCTAGTATTCAAATAATTTCTAATGCATTCCCATAGTGGAAGAAAACTGCTCAATGAATTTCTATAGATGCTTTTTAGTATTTGCTATATCACTAGATATGGAATCATTAGAGGGAATGTTTGCTGATTGTTTCATAAATCCTAGCCATAATATTCCAGGTTCCATAAAGAGCTAGTATTCAAATAATTTCTCTAATGTATTCTTATAGTAAAATCATTTCCAATGAATTTCTATAGATGCTTTTAGTATTTGCTATATCACTAGATATTGAATCATTAGAGGGAATGAAAGTTTGGATGGATTTGTTTCATAAATCCTAGCCATAATATTCCAGGGTTCCATAAAGAGCTAGTATTCAAATAATTTCTAATGCATTCTATAGTAAAACCATTTCCAATGAATTTCTATAGATGCTTTTAGTATTTGCTATATCACTAGATATGGAATCATTAGAGGGAATGAAAGTTTGGATGGATTTGTTTCATAAATCCTAGCCATAATATTCCAGGTTCCATAAAGAGCTAGTATTCAAATAATTTCTAATGCATTCCTATAGTAAAATCATTTCCAATGAATTTCTATAGATGCTTTTAGTATTTGCTATATCACTAGATATGGAATCATTAGAGGAAATGAAAGTCTGGACGGATTTGCTTCATAAATCCTAGCCATAATATTCCAGGTTCCATAAAGAGCTAGTATTCAAATAATTTCTAATGCATTCCTATAGTAAAATCATTTCCAATGAATTTCTATAGATGCTTTTAGTATTTGCTATATCACTAGATATGGAATCATTAGAGGGAATGAAAGTTTGGATGGATTTGTTTCATAAATCCTAGCCATAATATTCCAGGTTCCATAAAGAGCTAGTATTCAAATAATTTCTAATGCATTCCTATAGTAAAATCATTTTCAATGAATTTCTATAGATGCTTTTAGTATTTGCTATATCACTAGATATGGAATCATTAGAGGAAATGAAAGTCTGGACGGATTTGTTTCATAAATCCTAGCCATAATATTCCAGGTTCCATAAAGAGCTAGTATTCAAATAATTTCTAATGCATTCCTATAGTAAAATCATTTCCAATGAATTTCTATAGATGCATTTAGTATTTTTGCTGTATACTAGATATAGAATCATTAGGGAATGAAAGTTTGGATGGATTTGTTTCATAAATCCTAACCATAATATTCAGGTTCCATAAAGAGCTAGTATTCAAATAATTTCTAATGCATTCCTATAGCTAAGAAATCATTTTTCAATGAATTTCTGTAGATGCTTTTGTACTATATCACTGAATATGCAGAATCATTAAGAAATATTAAAAGTCTGGGGACGGATTTGCTTCATAAATCTAGCCATAATATTCCAGGTTCCATAAAGAGAACTAGTGTTAAATAATTTCTAATGCATTCCTATAGTAAAATCATTTCCAATGAATTTCTATAGAATGCTTGTATTGCTATATCACTGAATGTGGAATCATTAGAGAATAGTTTGGTTAGATTTGTTTTCATAAATCTAGCCATAATATTCCAGGTTCCATAAAACAGTATTCAAATAATTTCTAATGCATTCCTATAGTAAAATCATTTCCAATGAATTTCTATAGATACTTTTAATGTTACTATGTACTAGATATGGAATCATTAGAGGAATCGGATTTAGATGGATTTGTTTCATAAATCTAATATATGTTGAGTTCCATAAAACTAGTATTTAATGGTACTAATGCATTCTATAGTAAATCATTCCAATGAATTTCTATAGTCTTTTTAATATTTTATATATCACTAGATGTGGAATGCGTACAGAACAGTTTAGGATGGTTTTGTTTCACAATCCTAGCCATAATATTCCAGGTTCCATAAGAGCCTAAATAAATTCCAAATAATTTCTAATGCATTCCTATAGTAAAATCATTTCAATGAATTTCTAGAAGATGTACAATATTTTCTATGAATATAGAATCATTAGAGAAATGAAAGTCTAGGTGATTTTGCTTCATAAATCTGTACATAATATTCCAGGTTCCATAAAAGGAAAGCTAGTATTCAAATAGTTTCTAATGCATTCGTATAGTAAAATCATTTTCAATGAATTTCTAGAGATACTTTTAGTATTTGCTATATCACTAGATATGGAATCATTAGAGGAATAGAAAGTTGTATGGATTTGCTTTTATAATCCCACAGCAACTCCTTCCAGGTTCCACAAAGCTAGTATTCAAATAATTTCTAATGCATTCCTATAGTAAAATCATTTCAGCCAATTTCTATAGATACTTTTAGTATTGTTACTATATCACTAGATATGTGAATCATTAAGAATAAAAGTTGTATCAGTTTATTTATTACATAAATCCTAGCCATAATATGAGTTCATAAGAGCTAGTATTCAATAATTAATGCATTCCTATAATCACATTTCCAATGATTTCTATAGATGCTTTAGTATTTGCTATATCACTGAATATGGAATCATTAGAGGAATGAAAGTTTGTATGGATTTGCTTCATAAATCCTAGCCATAATGTTCCAGGTTCCATAAAGAGCTAGTATTCAAATAATTTCTAATGCATTCTATGGTAAATCATTTCAATGAATTTCTGAATACATAGTATTTGCTATATCACTAGATATGGAATCATTAGAGAATGAAAGTTTGGATGGTTGTTTAATAAATCCTTCATAATATTCAGGTTCCATAAAGAGCTAGTATTCAAATAATTTCTAATGCATTCCTATGGTAAATCATTTTAAATGAATTTCTGAGTCATATAGTATTTACTATATCACTAGATATGGAATCATTAGAGGGAATGAAAGTTTGGATGGATTTGTTTCATAAATCCTAATAGCTATCTTCAGGTTCCATAAGAAGCTAGTATTCAAATAATTTCTAATGCATTCCTATAGTAAAATCATTTTCAATGAATTTCTATAGATGCTTTTAATCACTTCTTTATATCTATGGATATGGAATCATTAGAGAAATAAGAAAGTCTGAATAGGATTTGCTTGTAAATCCTAGCCATAATATTCCAGGTTCCATAAAGAGCTAGTATTCAAATAATTTTATTTGCATTATGGTAAAATCACCTAAATAATTCTAAGAAATTCTTTGGTATTTGCTATATCACTAGATATGGAATCTCATTAGAATGATTTGTATGGATTGCTTCATAAATCCTAGCCATAATATTCCAGGTTCCATAAAACTAGTATTCAAATAATTTCTAATGCATTTCCTATAGTAAAATCATTTCCAATGAATTTCTATAGATACTTTTTAATATTTATATATCATAGATATGGAGTCATTAGAGGGAATGAAAGTTTATGGATTGCTTCATAAATCCTAGCCATAATATTCAAGGTTCCATAAAGAGCTAGTATTCAAATAATTTCTAATGCATTCCTATAGTAAAATCATTTCCAATGAATTTCTATAGATGCTTTAGTATTGCTATATCACTAGATATGAGATCATTGAAGATAGAAAGTTTGTATGGTTTGCTTCATAAATCCTAGCCATGTGTCAGGTTCCATAAAGAGCTGGTATTCAAATAATTTCTAATGCATTCCTAGTAAAATCATTTCCAATGAATTTCTATAGATGCTTTGCAGTATTTGCTATATCACTAGATATGGAATCATTAGAGAGAATGAAAGTTGGATGGATTTGTTTAATAAATCCTAACCATAATATTCAGGTTCCATAAAGAGCTAGTATTCAAATAATTTCTAATGCATTCCTATGTTAAAAATCCATTTCAATGAATTTTTGCAGATACTTTATTTGCTATATCACTTTAGATATGGAATCATTAGAGGAATGAAAGTTTGGATGGATTTGTTTCATAAATCCTAGCCATAATATTCAGGTTCCATAAAGAGCTAGTATTCAAATAATTTCATGCATTCCTATAGAAGTAAAATCCTTTCAATGAATTTCTGTAGATGCTTTTAGTATTTTATATCACTAGATATGGAATCATTAGAGGAAATGAAAGTCTGGACGGATTTAGCTGCAGAAATCCCTAGCCATAATATTCAGGTTCCATAAAGAGCTAGTATTCAAATAATTTCTAATGCATTCCTATAGTAAATCATTTTCAATGAATTTCTATAGATGCTTTTTTAATTATTTGCTATATCACTAGATATGGAATCATTAGAGGAATGAAAGTTTGGATGGATTTGTTTCATAAATCCTAGCCATAATATTCAGGTTCCATAAGAGGCTAGTATTCAAATAATTTCTAATGCATTCCTATAGTAAAATCATTTTCAATGAATTTCTATAGATGCTTTCAAAGTATTGCTATATCACTAGATATGGAATCATTAGAGGAAATGAAAGTCTGGAGGCCAGTTTGCTTCATAAATCCTAGCCATAATATTCAGGTTCCATAAAGAGCTAGTATTCAAATAATTTCTAATGCATTCCTATAGTAAAATCATTTACAATGAATTTCTATAGATGCTTTAGTATTTGCTATATCACTAGATATGGAATCATTAGAGGAGATAGAGAGTTTGGATGGATTTGTTTCATAAATCCTAGCCATAATATTCCAGGTTCCATAAAGAGCTAGTATTCAAACCAATTTCTAGTAGTTTCTCTTAGTAAAATCATTTCCAATGAATTTCTATATAGATGCTTTTAGTATTTGCTATATCACTGAATGTGGAATCATTAGAGGAAATGAAAGTCTGGGTAGTTTGCTTCATAAAATCTAGCCATAATATTCAGGTTTATGAAGAAAGGCTAGTATTCAAATAATTTCTGTGCATTATTATGGTAAAATCATTTTCAATGAATTTCTGAGATGCTTTTAGTATTTAACTACTATCTTCAAGATATGAATCATTAGAGGAATGAAAGTTTGTATGGGATTTGCTTCATAAATCCTAGCCATAATATTCCAGGTTCCTGTAAGAGCTGTATTCAAATGTTTCTAATGCATTCCTATAGTAAAATCATTTCCAATGAATTTCTATAGATGCTTTTAGTATTGCTATATCACTAGATATGGAATCATTAGAGGGAATGATTTGGATGGATTTGTTGAATAAATCCTAGCCACTAATATTCAGGTTTATAAAGAGCTAAAGTATTCAAATAATTTCTAATGCATTCCTATAGTAAATCATTTCAATGATTCCATAGATACTTTTAGTATTGCTATATCACTAGATATGGAATCATTAGAAATAGAAAGTCTGGATGAGATTTGCTTCCATATAAATCCTAACCATGACATATTCAGTTCCATAAGAAACTAGTATTCAAATAATTTCTAATGCATTCCTATGGTAAAATCATTTCCAATGAATTTCTATAGATGCTTTTAGTATTGCTATATCACTAGATATGGAATCATTAGAGAGAATGAAAGTTTGGATGGATTGTTTAATAAATCCTAGCCATAATATTCAGGTTCCATAAAGAGCTAGTATTCAAATAATTTCTAATGCATTCCTATAGTAAAATCATTTCCAATGAATTTCTATAGATGCTTTTAGTATTGCTATATCACTAGATATGGAATCATTAGAGGGAATGAAAGTTTGTATGGATTTGCTTCATAAATCCTAGCCATAATATTCAGGTTCCATAAAGAGCTAGTATTCAAATAATTTCTAATGCATTCCACCATAGTAAAATCATTTCCAATGAATTTCTATAGATGCTTTTAGTATTGCTATATCACTAGATATGGAATCATTAGAGGAAATATGAAAGTCTGGACGGATTTGCTTCATAAATCCTAGCCATAATATTCCAGGTTCACGACTAGTATTCAAATAATTTCTAATGCATTCGTATAGTAAAATCATTTTTCAATGAATTTCTAGAGATGCTTTTAGTATTGCTATATCACTAGATATGGAATCATTAGAGGGAATGAAAGTTTGTATGGATTTGCTTCATAAATCCTAGCCATAATATTCAGGTTCCATAAAGAGCTAGTATTCAAATAATTTCTAATGCATTCCTATAGTAAAATCATTTTTCCAATGAATTTCTATAGATGCTTTTAGTATTTGCTATATCACTAGATATGGAATCATTAGAGAGGGAATGAAAGTTTGTATGGATTTGCTTCATAAATCCTAGCCATAATATTCAGGTTCCATAAAGAGCTAGTATTCAAATAATTTCTAATGCATTCCTATAGTAAAATCATTTCCAATGAATTTCTATAGATGCTTTTAGTATTTGCTATATCACTAGATATGGAATCATTAGAGGGAATGAAAGTTTGTATGGATTTGCTTTAAATCCTAGCCATATTCCAGGTTCCATAAAGAGCTAGTATTCAAATAATTTCTAATGCATTCCTATAGTAAAATCATTTCCAATGAATTTCTATAGATGCTTTTAGTATTTGCTATATCACTAGATATGGAATCATTAGAGGGAATGAAAGTTTGTATGGATTTGCTTCATAAATCCTAGCCATAATATTCAGGTTCCATAAAGAGCTAGTATTCAAATAATTTTCTAATGCATTCCTATATAAGTAAAATCATTTCCAATGAATTTCTATAGATGCTTTTAGTATTTGCTATATCACTAGATATGGAATCATTAGAGGAAATGAAAGTCTGGACGGATTTGCTTCATAAATCTAGCCATAATATTCCAGGTTCCATAAAAGGCTAGTATTCAAATAATTTCTAATGCATTCCTATAGTAAAATCATTTTCAATGAATTTCTATAGATGCTTTTAGTATTTGCTATATCACTAGATATGGAATCATTAGAAATGAAAGTCTGGACGGATTTGCTTCATAAATCCTAGCCATAATATTCCAGGTTCCATAAAAGGCTAGTATTCAAATAATTTCTAATGCATTCCTATAGTAAAATCATTTCCAATGAATTTCTATAGATGCTTTTAGTATTTGCTATATCACTAGATATGGAATCATTGGGGGAAGAAAGTTTGTATGGATTTGCTTCATAAATCCTAGCCATAATATTCCAGGTTCCATAAAGAGCTAGTATTCAAATAATTTCTAATGCATTCCTATAGTAAAATCATTTCCAATGAATTTCTATAGATGCTTTTAGTATTGCTATATCACTAGATATGGAATCATTAGAGGAATGAAAGTTTGTATGGATTTGCTTCTAAATCCTAGCCATAATATTCAGGTTCCATAAAAGGCTAGTATTCAAATAATTTCTAATGCATTCCTATAGTAAAATCATTTCCAATGAATTTCTATAGATGCTTTTAGTATTTGCTATATCACTAGATATGGAATCATTAGAGGGAATGAAAGTTTGTATGGATTTGCTTCATAAATCCTAGCCATAATATTCAGGTTCCATAAAGAGCTAGTATTCAAATAATTTCTAATACATTCCTATAGTAAAATCATTTCCAATGAATTTCTATAGATGCTTTAGTATTGCTATATCACTAGATATGGAATCATTAGAGGGAATGAAAGTTTGTATGGATTTTAGCTTCATAAATCCTAGCCATAATATTCAGGTTCCATAAAGGCTAGTATTCAAATAATTTCCTAATGCATTCCTATAGTAAAATCATTTCCAATGAATTTCTATAGATGCTTTTAGTATTGCTATATCACTAGATATGGAATCATTAGAGAAATGAAAGTTTGTGATAATTTTATGGATTTGCTTCATAAATCCTAGCCATAATATTCCAGGTTCCATAAAGAGCTAGTATTCAAATAATTTCTAATGCATTCCTATAGTAAAATCATTTTCAATGAATTTTTATAGATGCTTTTAGTATTTGCTATATCACTAGATATGGAATCATTAGAGGAATGTGTAGAAAGTTTGTATGGATTTGCTTCATAAATCCTAGCCATAATATTCAGGTTCCATAAAGAGCTAGTATTCAAATAATTTCTAATGCATTCCTATAGTAAAATCATTTCCAATGAATTTCTATAGATGCTTTTAGTATTGCTATATCACTAGATATGGAATCATTAGAGGAATGAAAGTTTGTATGGATTTGCTTCATAAATCCTAGCCATAATATTCAGGTTCCATAAAGAGCTAGTATTCAAATAATTTCTAATGCATTCCTATAGTAAAATCATTTCCAATGAATTTCTATAGATGCTTTTAGTATTGCTATATCACTAGATATGGAATCATTAGAGGAAATGAAAGTTTGTATGGATTTGCTTCATAAATCCTAGCCATAATATTCAGGTTCCAGAAGCTAGTATTCAAATAATTTCTAATGCATTCCTATAGTAAAATCATTTCCAATGAATTTCTATAGATGCTTTTAGTATTTGCTATATCACTAGATATGGAATCATTAGAGGAATAGAAAGTTTGTATGGATTTACTTCATAAATCCTAGCCATAATATTCCAGGTTCCATAAAGAGCTAGTATTCAAATAATTTCTAATGCATTCCTATAGTAAAATCATTTCCAATGAATTTCTATAGATGCTTTTAGTATTTGCTATATCACTAGATATGGAATCATTAGAGGGAATGAAAGTTTGTATGGATTTGCTTCATAAAATCCTAGCCATAATATTCCAGGTTCCATAAAGAGCTAGTATTCAAATAATTTCTAATGCATTCCTATAGTAAAATCATTTCCAATGAATTTCTATAGATGCTTTTAGTATTGCTATATCACTAGATATGGAATCATTAGAGGAATGAAAGTTTGTATGGATTTGCTTCACTAAATCCTAGCCATAATATTCCAGGTTCCATAAAGAGCTAGTATTCAAATAATTTCTAATGCATTCCTATAGTAAAATCATTTCCAATGAATTTCTATAGATGCTTTTAGTATTGCTATATCACCAGATATGGAATCATTAGAGGGAATGAAAGTTTGTATGGATTTGCTTCATAAATCCTAGCCATAATATTCCAGGTTCCATAAAGGCTAGTATTCAAATAATTTCTAATGCATTCCTATAGTAAAATCATTTCCAATGAATTTCTATAGATGCTTTTAGTATTGCTATATCACTAGATATGGAATCATTAGAAATGAAAGTCTGGACGGATTTGCTTCATAAATCCTAGCCATAATATTCCAGGTTCCATAAAGAGCTAGTATTCAAATAATTTCTAATGCATTCCTATAGTAAAATCATTTTCAATGAATTTCTATAGATGCTTTTAGTATTTGCTATATCCTTTAGATATGGAATCATTAGAGGAAATGAAAGTCTGGACGGATTTGCTTCATAAATCCTAGCCATAATATTCCAGGTTCCATAAAAGAGCTAGTATTCAAATAATTTCTAATTCCTATAGTAAAATCATTTCCAATGAATTTCTATAGATGCTTTTAGTATTTGCTATATCACTAGATATGGAATCATTGGGGAATAAAGTTTGTATGGATTTGCTTCATAAATCCTAGCCATAATATTCCAGGTTCCATAAAGAGCTAGTATTCAAATAATTTCTAATGCATTCCTATAGTAAAATCATTTCCAATGAATTTCTATAGATGCTTTTAGTATTTGCTATATCACTAGATATGGAATCATTAGAGGGAATGAAAGTTTGTATGGATTTGCTTCATAAATCCTAGCCATAATATTCCAGGTTCCATAAAGAGCTAGTATTCAAATAATTTCTAATGCATTCCTATAGTAAAATCATTTCCAATGAATTTCCTATAGATGCTTTTAGTATTTGCTATATCACTAGATATGGAATCAATAGAGGGAATGAAAGTTTGTATGGATTTGCTTCATAAATCCTAGCCATAATATTCAGGTTCCATAAAGACGCTAGTATTCAAATAATTTCTAATGCATTCCTATAGTAAAATCATTTCCAATGAATTTCTATAGATGCTTTTAGTATTGCTATATCACTAGATATGGAATCATTAGAGGAATGAAAGTTTGTATTTGGATTTTGCTTCATAAATCCTAGCCATATTGTATTCAGGTTCCTTAAAGCTAGTATTCAAATAATTTCTAATGCATTCCTATAGTAAAATCATTTCCAATGAATTTCTATAGATGCTTTTAGTATTTGCTATATCACTAGATATGGAATCATTAGAGGAATAAGTTTGTATGGATTTGCTTCATAAATCCTAGCCATAATATTCCAGGTTCCATAAAGAGCTAGTATTCAAATAATTTCTAATGCATTCCTATAGTAAAATCATTTTCAATGAATTTTATAGATGCTTTTAGTATTTGCTATATCACTAGATATGGAATCATTAGAGGGAATGAAAGTTTGTATGGATCTGCTTCATAAATCCTAGCCATAATATTCCAGGTTCCATAAAGAGCTAGTATTCAAATAATTTCTAATGCATTCCTATAGTAAAATCATTTCCAATGAATTTCTATAGATGCTTTTAGTATTTGCTATATCACTAGATATGGAATCATTAGAGGGAATAGAAAGTTTGTATGGATTTGCTTCATAAATCCTAGCCATAATATTCCAGGTTCCATAAAGAGCTAGTATTCAAATAATTTCTAATGCATTCCTATAGTAAAATCATTTCCAATGAATTTCTATAGATGCTTTTAGTATTTGCTATATCACTAGATATGGAATCATTAGAGGGAATGAAAGTTTGTATGGATTTGCTTCATAAATCCTAGCCATAATATTCCAGGTTCCATAAAGAGCTAGTATTCAAATAATTTCTAATGCATTCTATAGTAAAATCATTTCCAATGAATTTCTATAGATGCTTTTAGTATTTGCTATATCACTAGATATGGAATCATTAGAGGGAATGAAAGTTTGTATGGATTTGCTTCATAAATCCTAGCCATAATATTCCAGGTTCCATAAAGAGCTAGTATTCAAATAATTTCCTTAATGCATTCCTATAGTAAAATCATTTCCAATGAATTTCTATAGATGCTTTTAGTATTTGCTATATCACTAGATATGGAATCATTAGAGGGAATGAAAGTTTGGATGGATTTGTTTAATAAATCCTAGCCATAATATTCCAGGTTCCATAAAGCCTAGTATTCCAAATAATTTCTAATGCATTCCTATAGTAAAATCATTTCCAATGAATTTCTATAGATGCTTTTAGTATTTGCTATATCACTAGATATGGAATCATTAGAGGAAATGAAAGTCTGGACGGATTTGCTTCAAATCCTAGCCATAATATTCCAGGTTCCATAAAGAGCTAGTATTCAAATTTCTAATGCATTCCTATAGTAAAATCATTTTCAATGAATTTCTATAGATGCTTTAGTATTTGCTATATCACTAGATATGGAATCATTAGAGGAAATAGAAGTCTGGACGGATTTGCTTCATAAATCCTAGCCATAATATTCAGGTTCCATAAAGAGCTAGTATTCCAAATAATTTCTAATGCATTCCTATAGTAAAATCATTTCCAATGAATTTCTATAGATGCTTTTAGTATTTGCTATATCACTAGATATGGAATCATTAGAGGAATGAGGAAGTTTGTATGGATTTGCTTCATAAATCCTAGCCATAATATTCCAGGTTCCATAAAGAGCTAGTATTCAAATAATTTCTAATGCATTCCCTTAAAATCATTTCCAATGAATTTCTATAGATGCTTTTAGTATTTGCTATATCACTAGATATGGAATCATTAGAGGAATGAAAGTTTGTATGGATTTGCTTCATAAATTTCTAGCCACTTCAGGTTCCATAAAGAGCTAGTATTCAAATAATTTCTAATGCATTCCTATAGTAAAATCATTTCCAATGAATTTCTATAGATGCTTTTAGTATTTGCTATATCACTAGATATGGAATCAATAGAGGAATGAAAGTTTGTATGGATTTGCTTCATAAATCCTAGCCATAATATTCCAGGTTCCATAAAGAGCTAGTATTCAAATAATTTCTAATGCATTCCTATAGTAAAATCATTTCCAATGGGTCTATAGATGCTTTTAGTATTTGCTATATCACTAGATATGGAATCATTAGAGGAATGAAAGTTTGTATGGATTTACTTCATAAATCTTAGCCATAATATTCAGGTTCCATAAAGAGCTAGTATTCAAATAATTTCTAATGCATTCCTATAGTAAAATCATTTCAATGAATTTCTATAGATGCTTTTAGTATTTGCTATATCACTAGATATGGAATCATTAGAGGGAATGAAAGTTTGTATGGATTTGCTTCATAAATCCTAGCCATAATATTCCAGGTTCCATAAAGAGCTAGTATTCAAATAATTTCTAATGCATTCCTATAGTAAAATCATTTTCAATGAATTTTTATAGATGCTTTTAGTATTTGCTATATCACTAGATATGGAATCATTAGAGGGAATGAAAGTTTGTATGGATCTGCTTCATAAATCCTAGCCATAATATTCCAGGTTCCATAAAGAGCTAGTATTCAAATAATTTCTAATGCATTCCTATAGTAAAATCATTTTCAATGAATTTCTATAGATGCTTTTAGTATTTGCTATATCACTAGATATGGAATCATTAGAGGGAATGAAAGTTTGTATGGATTTGCTTCATAAATCCTAGCCATAATATTCCAGGTTCCATAAAGAGCTAGTATTCAAATAATTTCTAATCATTCCTATAGTAAAATCATTTCCAATGAATTTCTATAGATGTACTTTTAGTATTTGCTATATCACTAGATATGGAATCATTAGAGGGAATGAAAGTTTGTATGGATTTGCTTCATAAATCCTAGCCATAATATTCCAGGTTCCATAAAGAGCTAGTATTCAAATAATTTCTAATACATTCCTATAGTAAAATCATTTCCAATGAATTTCTATAGATGCTTTTAGTATTTGCTATATCACTAGATATGGAATCATTAGAGGAATGAAAGTTTATGGATTTGCTTCATAAATCCTAGCCATAATATTCAGGTTCCATAAAGAGCTAGTATTCAAATAATAATTTCTAATGCATTCCTATAGTAAAATCATTTCCAATGAATTTCTATAGATGCTTTTAGTATTGCTATATCACTAGATATGGAATCATTAGAGGAATGAAAGTTTGGATGGATTTGTTTAATAAATCCTAGCCATAATATTCAGGTTCCATAAAGAGCTAGTATTCAAATAATTTCTAATGCATTCCTATAGTAAAATCATTTCCAATGAATTTCTATAGATGCTTTTAGTATTTGCTATATCACTAGATATGGAATCATTAGAGGGAATGAAAGTTTGGATGGATTTGTTTCATAAATCCTAGCCATAATATTCAGGTTGTAAAGCTAGTATTCAAATAATTTCTAATGCATTCCTATAGTAAAATCATTTTCAATGAATTTCTATAGATGCTTTTAGTATTTGCTATATATCACTAGATATGGAATCATTAGAGGAAATGAAAGTCTGGACGGATTTGCTTCTAGAGCCTAGCCATAATATTCCAGGTTCCATAAAGAGCTAGTATTCAAATAATTTCTAATGCATTCCTATAGTAAATCATTTCCAATGAATTTCTATAGATGCTTTTAGTATTTATATCACTAGATATGGAATCATTAGAAGTGAAAGTTTGGATGGATTTGTTTCATAAATCCTAGCCATAATATTCCAGGTTCCATAAAGAGCTAGTATTCAAATAATTTCTAATGCATTCCTATAGTAAAATCATTTTCAATGAATTTCTATAGATGCTTTTAGTATTGCTATATCACTAGATATGGAATCATTAGAGGAAATGAAAGTCTGGACGGATTTGCTTCATAAATCCTAGCCATAATATTCCAGGTTCCATAAAGAGCTAGTATTCAAATAATTTCTAATGCATTCGTATAGTAAAATCATTTTCAATGAATTTCTAGAGATGCTTTTAGTATTTGCTATATCACTAGATATGGAATCATTAGAATGGTTGTATGGATTTGCTTCATAAATCCTAGCCATAATATTCAGGTTCCATAAAGAGCTAGTATTCAAATAATTTCTAATGCATTCCTATAGTAAAATCATTTCCAATGAATTTCTATAGATGCTTTTAGTATTTGCTATATCACTAGATATGGAATCATTAGAGGAAATGAAAGTCTGGACGGATTTGCTTCATAAATCCTAGCCATAATATTCCAGGTTCCATAAAAGGCTAGTATTCAAATAATTTCTAATGCATTCGTATAGTAAAATCATTTTCAATGAATTTCTAGAGATGCTTTTAGTATTGCTATATCACTAGATATGGAATCATTAGAGGGAATGAAAGTTTGTATGGATTTGCTTCATAAATCCTAGCCATAATATTCCAGGTTCCATAAAGAGCTAGTATTCAAATAATTTCTAATGCATTCCTATAGTAAAATCATTTCCAATGAATTTCTATAGATGCTTTTAGTATTGCTATATCACTAGATATGGAATCATTAAGGCTTAGAAAGTTTGTATGGATTTGCTTCATAAATCCTAGCCATAATATTCAGGTTCCATAAAGAGCTAGTATTCAAATAATTTCTAATGCATTCCTATAGTAAAATCATTTCCAATGAATTTCTATAGATGCTGTAGTATTATCACTAGATATGGAATCATTAGAGGGGAATGAAAGTTTGTATGGATTTGCTTCATAAAATCCTAGCCATAATATTCAGGTTCCATAAAGAGCTAGTATTCAAATAATTTCTAATGCATTCCTATAGTAAAATCATTTCCAATGAATTTCTATAGATGCTTTTAGTATATTGCTATATCACTAGATATGGAATCATTAGAGGGAATGAAAGTTTGTATGGATTTGCTTCATAAATCCTAGCCATAATATTCCAGGTTCCATAAAGAGCTAGTATTCAAATAATTTCTAATGCATTCCTATAGTAAAATCATTTTCAATGAATTTTTATAGATGCTTTTAGTATTTGCTATATCACTAGATATGGAATCATTAGAGGGAATGAAAGTTTGTATGGATTTGCTTCATAAATCCTAGCCATAATATTCCAGGTTCCATAAGAGCTAGTATTCAAATAATTTCTAATGCATTCCTATAGTAAAATCATTTCCAATGAATTTCTATAGATGTAGTATTGCTATATCACTAGATATGGAATCATTAGAGGAATGAAAGTTTGTATGGATTTGCTTCATAAATCCTAGCCATAATATTCAGGTTCCATAAGAGCTAGTATTCAAATAATTTCTAATGCATTCCTATAGTAAAATCATTTCCAATGAATTTCTATAGATGCTTTTAGTATTTGCTATATCACTGAATATGGAATCATTAGAGGGAATGAAAGTTTGTATGGATTTGCTTCATAAATCCTAGCCATAATATTCAGGTTCCATAAAGAGCTAGTATTCAAATAATTTCTAATGCATTCCTATAGTAAAATCATTTTCAATGAATTTTTATAGATGCTTTTAGTATTTGCTATATCACTAGATATGGAATCATTAGAGGGAATGAAAGTTTGTATGGATCTGCTTCATAAATCCTAGCCATAATATTCCAGGTTCCATAAAGAGCTAGTATTCAAATAATTTCTAATGCATTCCTATAGTAAAATCATTTCCAATGAATTTCTACTTAGATGCTTTTAGTATTTGCTATATCACTAGATATGGAATCATTAGAATGAAAGTTTGTATGGATTTGCTTCATAAATCCTAGCCATAATATTCAGGTTCCATAAAGAGCTAGTATTCAAATAATTTCTAATGCATTCCTATAGTAAAATCATTTCCAATGAATTTCTATAGATGCTTTTAGTATTTGCTATATCACTAGATATGGAATCATTAGGAAATGAAAGTTTGTATGGATTTGCTTCATAAATCCTAGCCATAATATTCCAGGTTCCATAAGAGCTAGTATTCAAATAATTTCTAATGCATTCCTATAGTAAAATCATTTCAATGAATTTCTATAGATGCTTTTAGTATTTGCTATATCACTAGATATGGAATCATTAGAGGGAATGAAAGTTTGTATGGATTTGCTTCATAAATCCTAGCCATAATATTCAGGTTCCATAAAGAGCTAGTATTCAAATAATTTCTAATGCATTCCCTATAGTAAAAATCATTTCCAATGGTGCTATAGATGCTTTTAGTATTTGCTATATCACTAGATATGGAATCATTAGAGGAATAAGAAAGTTTGGATGGATTTGTTTAATAAATCCCTAGCCATAATATTCCAGGTTCCATAAAGAGCTAGTATTCAAATAATTTCTAATGCATTCCTATAGTAAAATCATTTCCAATATTTCTATGAATGCTTTTTTAGTATTTGCTATATCACTAGATATGGAATCATTAGAGGGAATGAAAGTTTGGATGGATTTGTTTCATAAATCCTAGCCATAATATTCCAGGTTCCATAAAGGCTAGTATTCAAATAATTTCTAATGCATTCCTATAGTAAAATCATTTTCAATGAATTTCTATAGATGCTTTTAGTATTTGCTATATCACTAGATATGGAATCATTAGAGGAAATGAAAGTCTGGACGGACACCAAATCCTAGCCATAATATTCAGGTTCCATAAAGAGCTAGTATTCAAATAATTTCTAATGCATTCCTATAGTAAAATCATTTCCAATGAATTTCTATAGATGCTTTTAGTATTGCTATATCACTAGATATGGAATCATTAGAGGAATAAGAAAGTTTGGATGGATTTGTTTCATAAATCTAGCCATAATATTCCAGGTTCCATAAAGAGCTAGTATTCAAATAATTTCTAATGCATTCCTATAGTAAAATCATTTCCAATGAATTTCTATAGATGCTTTTAGTATTTGCTATATCACTAGATATGGAATCATTAGAGGAAATGAAAGTCTGGACGGATTTGCTTCATAAATCCTAGCCATAATATTCCAGGTTCCATAAAGAGCTAGTATTCAAATAATTTCTAATGCATTCGTATAGTAAAATCATTTTCAATGAATTTCTAGAGATGCTTTTAGTATTTGCTATATCACTAGATATGGAATCATTAGAGGGAATGAAAGTTTGTATGGATTTGCTTCATAAATCCTAGCCATAATATTCCAGGTTCCATAAAGAGCTAGTATTCAAATAATTTCTAATGCATTCCTATAGTAAAATCATTTCCAATGAATTTCTATAGATGCTTTTAGTATTTGCTATATCACTAGATATGGAATCATTAGAGGAAATGAAAGTCTGGACGGATTTGCTTCATAAATCCTAGCCATAATATTCCAGGTTCCATAAAGAGCTAGTATTCAAATAATTTCTAATGCATTCGTATAGTAAAATCATTTTCAATGAATTTCTAGAGATGCTTTTAGTATTTGCTATATCACTAGATATGGAATCATTAGAGGAATGAAAGTTTGTATGGATTTGCTTCTGGAAATCCTAGCTTTTTAAATATTCCACGGGTTCATAAGAGCTAGTATTCAAATAATTTCTAATGCATTCCTATAGTAAAATCATTTTCAATGAATTTCTATAGATGCTTTTAGTATTTGCTATATCACTAGATATGGAATCATTAGAATGAGAAAGTTTGCTTAATGATTTGCTTAAATCATATTGTATCTATTCAGGTTCCATAAAGAGCTAGTATTCAAATAATTTCTAATGCATTCCTATAGTAAAATCATTTCCAATGAATTTCCTATAGATGCTTTTAGTATTTGCTATATCACTAGATATGGAATCATTAGAATAGTTTCGTATGGATTTGCTTCATAAATCCTAGCCATAATATTCAGGTTCCATAAAGAGCTAGTATTCAAATAGTTTCTAATGCATTCCTATAGTAAAATCATTTCCAATGAATTTCTATAGATGCTTTGCAATGTTGCTATATCACCTAGATATGGAATCATTAGAGGGAATAAGTTTGTATGGATTTGCTTCAACAAATCCTGACATAATATTCTAGGTTCCATAAAGAGCTAGTATTCAAATAATTTCTAATGCATTCCTATAGTAAAATCATTTTCAATGAATTTTTATAGATGCTTTTAGTATTGCTATATCACTAGATATGGAATCATTAGAGGAATAAAGTTTGTATGGATTTGCTTCATAAATCCTAGCCATATCTTCAGGTTCCATAAGAGCTAGTATTCAAATAATTTCTAATGCATTCCTATAGTAAAATCATTTCCATCAATTTCTATAGATGCTTTTAGTATTTGCTATATCACTAGATATGGAATCATTGGGAATGAAAGTTTGTATGGATTTGCTTCATAATCTAGCCATAATATTCAGGTTCCATAAAGGCTAGTAATTCAAATAATTTCTAATGCATTTTGCCTATATTAAAATCATTTCCAATGAATTTCTATAGATACTTTTAGTATTGCTATATCAAGATATGGAATCATTAGAATGAGAAGTTTAATATGGATTGCTTCCATAAATCCTAGCCATAATATTCCAGGTTCCATAAAGAGCTAATTGTTGAAATAATTTCTAATGCATTCCTATAGTAAAATCATTTCCAATGAATTTTTATAGATGCTTTTAGTATTTGCTATATCACTAGATATGGAATCATTAGAGGGAATGAAAGTTTGTATGGGATTTGCTTCATAAATCCTAGCCATAATATTCAGGTTCCATAAAGGCTAGTATTCAAATAATTTCTAATGCATTCCTATAGTAAAATCATTTTCAATGAATTTCTATAGATGCTTTTAGTATTTGCTATATCACTAGATATGGAATCATTAGAGGAATGAAAGTTTGTATCAGTTTTGTAATCTAATATAATATTCAGGTTCATAAAGAGCTAGTATTCAAATAATTTCTAATGCATTCCTATAGTAAAATCATTTCCAATGAATTTATAGATACTTTTTAAGTATTGCTTATATCACTAGATATGGAATCAGTAGAGGAAATGAAAGTCTGGACGGATTTGCTTCATAAATCCTAGCCATAATATTCCAGGTTCCATAAAGAGCTAGTATTCAAATAATTTCTAATGCATTCCTATAGTAAAATCATTTCCAATGAATTTCTATAGATGCTTTTAGTATTTGCTATATCACTAGATATGGAATCATTAGAGGGAATGAAAGTTTGGATGGATTTGTTTCATAAATCCTAGCCATAATATTCCAGGTTCCATAAAGAGCTAGTATTCAAATAATTTCTAATGCATTCCTATAGTAAAATCATTTCCAATGAATTTCTATAGATGCTTTTAGTATTTGCTATATCACTAGATATGGAATCATTAGAGGGAATGAAAGTTTGGATGGATTTGTTTCATAAATCCTAGCCATAATATTCCAGGTTCCATAAAGAGCTAGTATTCAAATAATTTCTAATGCATTCCTATAGTAAAATCATTTTCAATGAATTTTTATAGATGCTTTTAGTATTTGCTATATCACTAGATATGGAATCATTAAAGGGAATGAAAGTTTCGATGGATTTGTTTAATAATAATATTCCATAATATTCCAGATTACATGAAGGACAAATATTTCTAGTGCATTTTTATATGTACTCATAGTATTTACTGTGTGTGCATCCATATATTAGAATAAATATTTTGGTCTATTTGTTCAATAAATTACATTACAATCAAGTGTTACCTCAAAAGCTAGTATCAAAATAAATAATTTCCCTTTATGGTAACAACACCTGAGTAACTAAAAAAAAAACAGTTTAAGCCAAAAAGTAGGGCCATTTGAAGTCATTTTAATTACTTGTTTTTAAACTGAATATATTTTTTAATAAATGTATTTTAAATGGACAAACAATTTAGATTTGAAATTTGATCATCTTGTCATCAGTGAAGTGACGTGTACAAGACTAGTATCATAAATACTGGTTCAAATAAATAAATTCTATTTAAATTGAATATATTTTCTAATAAATGTAGTATTTTAAAAAGTTTAGATTTGAAATTTGATCATCTTGTCATCAGTGAAGTGACGTGTACAAGACTAGTATCATAAATGCTGGTTCAAATAAATAACTTCTCTATTTAAACTGAATATATTTTCTAATAAATGTAGTATTTTAAATGGACAAATAATTTAGATTTGAAATTTGATCATCTTAAGATGAGTGAAGTAATAGGCATCAGATTAGTACTAATAACATTGCAAGAATTGAGGTAATTTTTTTGTTCTTGTGACCAAATATCAGTTAATTCATTCCTTAGTTTTTCGCAAGTGCAAAATCAAGTAAGAAAGAAGGAAGACTATCTTTCTTTTCCAATTAGTTTCCATAAAACAGAAATTTAAGAACACAATATACGATTTGAACTAATTCATTATAACCTTCTTCACAGTAATATCAATGATGTAACCAAGCTTTTGGCCCTCTTTAATGTTCATGCCTGTAGAAAACGGTGCGTCAAAAATTACAGTTTTTCTTTTGACATTATTATTGCTATTATTTTAATTGTACAAAACTTTAAAAACAAAGAATTTATTTATAGTCTCTAGAGCTCTTTCAACCAATATCTCATCAGGAGAAAAGCGTTGGAATCACAAATCAAACGAAAAATAGCAACAAAAATGAAGAGCAAAAATGGGGGGGAACGTTAAAATAAATATACATATAAATATGTATTCATAACGAGGGGAGGAGAAATAACGTGTAAATAATTATTGAGGGACAGTTCAAATAAAATATCCCCCAATGAATAAAGAGACTTAATGAAATCCTTCTGCTGGCAAAGAGAAGGTTTTTGTAAAGATATGCAGACTGATTCCACGACGCCGTCTGTTGCACTGTTTCCCCGCGACGCCGTCTGTTGCACTGTTTCCCCGCGACGCCGTCTGTTGCAGTTTCCCCGCGACGCCACCTGTTGCACTGTTTCCCCGCGACGCCACCTGTTGCACTGTTTCCCCGCGACGCCACCTGTTGCACTGTTTCCCCGCGACGCCACCTGTTGCACTGTTTCCCCGCGACGCCACCTGTTGCACTGTTTCCCCGCGACGCCACCTGTTGCACTGTTTCCCCGCGACGCCACCTGTTGCACTGTTTCCCCGCGACGCCACCTGTTGCACTGTTTCCCCGCGACGCCACCTGTTGCACTGTTTCCCCGCGACGCCACCTGTTACACTGTTTCCCCGCGACGCCACCTGTTACACTGTTTCCTCACGACGCCATCTGTTACACTGTTTCCCCACGACGCCATCTGTTACACTGTTTCCTCGCGACGCCATCTGTTGCACTGTTTCCCTACATTATTAATTACGTTGTTTATTGGAATGGTTAGTAAAACATCAGCTAATTTCCAATCTATTCAAACTTCATTAACAAGAATTTTCTTATAGTTAATTCACCTATTTTAATAATTAATGTTTATAAATTTATGAAAACAAATTGTTTTATATATCTATAAAATTTACAGATTGGTATTTTGTACTAGTTTTTAGAAAATTGTAAATATAAAATTACTTTTGGAAATAGAATAATAGGTCTGAATATTTTTGTAGCAAATTCTCAAGAACAAAATAAACGTATTAATTTACTTCAAACAGGTTTTATAACAATTCTCATCATTACTTTCTAAAACAACAAACATTGTTAAGGAGTGAAGACAGTTAAAATAACTCTTCAATCACTCAATCCCCTTATGCAAGTGGTTGAGTTACCCCCACACATTTTTCTAATGACCCTCACGAACCTGACTCACAGCTAGATCTCTGTTCCACCCCTCTATTTCTGACACTTGCCATGTCATGAAGCTTTGCCCTCCTGGAAACACTGATCAAGCTGAGGTTTTTTTTTAATATCTCCTTTCACTTCCCCCTCCACCAGGAACCTTAGACCAGCAGAATACTTACTGCTACCAAAAAGCAGACTGAGAGTTGTTTCGCAATTTCCTGTGTGACATCTCTTGGACCAAAGCTTTAAGCATTCCTGTTGAAGACTGTGCATCTGCATTGAAGACTGTGCATCCGAGGTCTCCTTTTAAGTTAAAGCTAGCATCAATGCTTTCATCCCAGCCAGAAAGTTACAACTTAAACCCCATTAATCCCCATGGTTGACACTCTTTCTCATAACTTACCTCCTATGTAACCCCCTGCTCAACAGTGGCAGTAAAATGTCTTGTTTAGTGCAATATGATTATAAAAAAAAAATTTCTATACTATTATAATATGGATATAAATTCTACATTACAATTAATATATAAACTGATCCCTCACTTTCTGTCCATATCTATCTTTCTCTTACCCACTTCCTGACTCCCCCTATAACCTGTCACTCTTTCTCATAACTTTCCTCCTATGTAACCCCCTGCTCAACAGTGGCAGTAAAATGCCTTGCTTGGGGCGACATGATTATTATATATATTTATATATATATATATATATAAAACTATTCTTGGAAATAATAGAATTGAATATTTTTGTTGTAAATTCTCAACAAAAATAAATGTATTAATTTACTTTAGTTAGGTTTTATTACATTTCTCATTTATCACTTTTTAAAACAAACATTATCAAGGAGTGTTAAAATAATAGCAGTGTCAAGAAAAAACCGTCAATTGGACACACTGTTTTTTGACACTAATGTCAAATGAATTGAAACAAAGATAAATCTGGTTTCATTTAAAAGAAAAATACCAAATAATTTTCTCACAGTGTCAAGAATCTAATACGTTGGAGTAATGAGTTAAGACAGACACTTACTTTGTAAAGGAAATATGTTGACTCTACAAATTCAGGTCTTAGAGGATGCTGACCCCAATGAATCCTGAAGTCTGTGGTAAAGGCCTGCAAACAGTAAACAAGATTTTTATTTTAAAAAAAGTGGGGGGAATGAGGTAGTGGCAATTCAGATTTAGTTTTAAATGAAAATATTAAGTAATGATAGACATCAGGTTCTTACAATTAAGCAATTGAGTTTACTTCCCAGTTATCCTCAGACATCTGTTGAAATCCAGACATTTTAGGGGCCTTTTCTAAGGGGGCTTTGTGCAATTTTTTTTTTGTTTTCAGCATATCAAACTTTTGTGGATTATTTAATGCCCAAAAAGAATAATTCTTTTTTATTAGTAAATGTTGCATTAAATTTTTGGAAATAACAATGATTTTCCCCAGGTACAGGTTCTTTTTAACCCATTGCTAGTGGGAAAATAGATGGATTCATACCTTTCCTAAGGGTACTTGCACATACACTACCAGCCATAATTATTAGGCCACCCCAGTTTTAGAAACAAAAATGATGTATTTCATACTGTTTTTAATATTTATTGTTAAGTGGATATTTCTAAATAAAAATAGAATGGTTATTTTGTTATTATTACTTTGCAACATTTTACAAGGCAGCCAGGAAGCCTTTGCTTCGGCCAGCCAATAAGAAGAAGAGACTAGCATAGGGAAGGAATCACAAAAACTGGACACCTGAACAGTTCAATTAATGCATATATTATTGTGCAGTATTAACAAAAGAACCATTCTATTTTCATTTAGAATCATTGACTTGGCAATAAATATTAAAAATAGTATGAAATACATGATTTTTTTAAAAAAACTGGGGTGGCCTAATAATTATGGCCGGTAGAGTAAGTGAATGTAGAGAATTAGAGAAAAATCAATAAGATGTCAAGAGAAGAAAAGATTTTTTTTTTATTAATTATTTGTTAGTCTACATCACATGCCTTGAGGAGGTAGTGCTACCCAGGGTGAAGTGGGTGGCTGTTGAAAGACCCTATATCTGGAAACAGAACTTTGTGAAAGAAATAGATGAACAGGATTCAATGGATTCGACAGATATTTATTTGTAAAAGGGATCACCTTGCCTCACGTGTCAATACACCCGTAATGGCCGTTTGCCTATTGTCGGTCACATGCAAGCCACGGATAATAACGTGAACCCGCGCACGCTGGGTACAATCACAACACAGGGAGAAGGTCAAAGGGAGAGTACCCTGACTAGAGTTTAACACTTTGTACCATGCAACACAAGCAGGAAAACCCAGTCATGACTTTCAGACAATTTCTACAAGCACATCACTCTTTACATCGGGCCCCTTAATTCCCCAAACTGTAAACCTGACTAGAGTTTAACACTTTGTACCATGCAACACAAGCAGGAAAACCCAGTCATGACTTTCAGACAATTTCTACAAGCACATCACTCTTTACATCGGGCCCCTTAATTCCCCAAACTGTAAACCTGACTAGAGTTTAACACTTTGTACCATGCAACACAAGCAGGAAAACCAGTCATGACTTTCAGACAATTTCTACAAGCACATCACTCTTTACATCGGGCCCCTTAATTCCCCAAACTGTAAACCTGACTAGAGTTTAACACTTTGTACCATGCAACACAAGCAGGAAAACCCAGTCATGACTTTCAGACAATTTCTACAAGCACATCACTCTTTACATCGGGCCCCTTAATTCCCCAAACTGTAAACCTGACTAGAGTTTAACACTTTGTACCATGCAACACAAGCAGGAAAACCCAGTCATGACTTTCAGACAATTTCTACAAGCACATCACTCTTTACATCGGGCCCCTTAATTCCCCAAACTGTAAACCTGACTAGAGTTTAACACTTTGTACCATGCAACACAAGCAGGAAAACCCAGTCATGACTTTCAGACAATTTCTACAAGCACATCACTCTTTACATCGGGCCCCTTAATTCCCCAAACTGTAAACCTGACTAGAGTTTAACACTTTGTACCATGCAACACAAGCAGGAAAGCCCAGTCATGACTTTCAGACAATTTCTACAAGCACATCACTCTTTACATCGGGCCCCTTAATTCCCCCAAACTGTAAACCTGACTAGAGTTTAACACTTTGTACCATGCAACACAAGCAGGAAAACCCAGTCATGACTTTCAGACAATTTCTACAAACACATCCTCTTTACATCGGGCCCCTTAATTCCCCAAACTGTAAACCTGACTAGAGTTTAACACTTTGTACCATGCAACACAAGCAGGAAAACCCAGTCATGACTTTCAGACAATTTCTACAAGCACATCACTCTTTACATCGGGCCCCTTAATTCCCCAAACTGTAAACCTGACTAGAGTTTAACACTTTGTACCATGCAACACAAGCAGGAAAACCCAGTCATGACTTTCAGACAATTTCTACAAGCACATCACTCTTTACATCGGGCCCCTTAATTCCCCAAACTGTAAACCTGACTAGAGTTTAACACTTTGTACCATGCAACACAAGCAGGAAAAGCCAGTCGCTGACTTTCAGACAATTTCTACAAGCACATCACTCTTTACATCGGGCCCCTTAATTCCCCAAACTGTAAACCTGACTAGAGTTTAACACTTTGTACCATGCAACACAAGCAGGAAAACCCAGTCATGACTTTCAGACAATTTCTACAAGCACATCACTCTTTACATCGGGCCCCTTAATTCCCCAAACTGTAAACCTGACTAGAGTTTAACACTTTGTACCATGCAACACAAGCAGGAAAACCCAGTCATGACTTTCAGACAATTTCTACAAGCACATCACTCTTTACATCGGGCCCTTAATTCCCCAAACTGTAAACCTGACTAGAGTTTAACACTTTGTACCATGCAACACAAGCAGGAAAACCCAGTCATGACTTTCAGACAATTTCTACAAGCACATCACTCTTTACATCGGGCCCCTTAATTCCCCAAACTGTAAACCTGACTAGAGTTTAACACTTTGTACCATGCAACACAAGCAGGAAAACCCAGTCATGACTTTCAGACAATTTCTACAAGCACATCACTCTTTACATCGGGCCCCTTAATTCCCCAAACTGTAAACCTGACTAGAGTTTAACACTTTGTACCATGCAACACAAGCAGGAAAACCCAGTCATGACTTTCAGACAATTTCTACAAGCACATCACTCTTTACATCGGGCCCCTTAATTCCCCAAACTGTAAACCTGACTAGAGTTTAACACTTTGTACCATGCAACACAAGCAGGAAAACCCAGTCATGACTTTCAGACAATTTCTACAAGCACATCACTCTTTACATCGGGCCCCTTAATTCCCCAAACTGTAAACCTGACTAGAGTTTAACACTTTGTACCATGCAACACAAGCAGGAAAACCCAGTCATGACTTTCAGACAATTTCTACAAGCACATCACTCTTTACATCGGGCCCCTTAATTCCCCAAACTGTAAACCTGACTAAAGTTTAACACTTTGTACCATGCAACACAAGCAGAGAAAACCCAGTCATGACTTTTCAGACAATTTCTACAAGCACATCACTCTTTACATCGGGCCCCTTAATTCCCCAAACTGTAAACCTGACTAGAGTTTAACACTTTGTACCATGCAACACAAGCAGGAAAACCCAGTCATGACTTTCAGACAATTTCTACAAGCACATCTCACTCTTTACATCGGGCCCCTTAATTCCCCAAACTGTAAACCTGACTAGAGTTTAACACTTTGTACCATGCAACACAAGCAGGAAAACCCAGTCATGACTTTCAGACAATTTCTACAAGCACATCACTCTTTACATCGGGCCCCTTAATTCCCCAAACTGTAAACCTGACTAGAGTTTAACACTTTGTACCATGCAACACAAGCAGGAAAACCCAGTCATGACTTTCAGACAATTTCTACAAGCACATCACTCTTTACATCGGGCCCCTTAATTCCCCAAACTGTAAACCTGACTAGAGTTTAACACTTTGTACCATGCAACACAAGCAGGGAAAACCCAGTCATGACTTTCAGACAATTTCTACAAGCACATCACTCTTTACATCGGGCCCCTTAATTCCCCAAACTGTAAACCTGACTAGGATTTAACACTTTGTACCATGCAACACAAGCAGGAAAACCCAGTCATGACTTTCAGACAATTTCTACAAGCATCACTCTTTACATCGGGCCCCTTAATTCCCCAAACTGTAAACCTGACTAGAGTTTAACACTTTGTACCATGCAACACAAGCAGGAAAGCCAGTCATGACTTTCAGACAATTTCTACAAGCACATCACTCTTTACATCGGGCCCCTTAATTCCCCAAACTGTAAACCTGACTAGAGTTTAACACTTTGTACCATGCAACACAAGCAGGAAAACCCAGTCATGACTTTCAGACAATTTCTACAAGCACATCACTCTTTACATCGGGCCCCTTAATTCCCCAAACTGTAAACCTGACTAGAGTTTAACACTTTGTACCATGCAACACAAGCAGGAAAACCCAGTCATGACTTTCAAGACAATTTCTACAAGCACATCACTCTTTACATCGGGCCCCTTAATTCCCCAAACTGTAAACCTGACTAGAGTTTAACACTTTGTACCATGCAACACAAGCAGGAAAACCCAGTCATGACTTTCAGACAATTTCTACAAGCACATCACTCTTTACATCGGGCCCCTTAATTCCCCAAACTGTAAACCTGACTAGAGTTTAACACTTTGTACCATGCAACACAAGCAGGAAAACCCAGTCATGACTTTCAGACAATTTCTACAAGCACATCACTCTTTACATCGGAGGCCCCTTAATTCCCCAAACTGTAAACCTGACTAGAGTTTAACACTTTGTACCATGCAACACAAGCAGGAAAACCCAGTCATGACTTTCAGACAATTTCTACAAGCACATCACTCTTTACATCGGGCCCCTTAATTCCCCAAACTGTAAACCTGACTAGAGTTTAACACTTTGTACCATGCAACACAAGCAGGAAAACCCAGTCATGACTTTCAGACAATTTCTACAAGCACATCACTCTTTACATCGGGCCCCTTAATTCCCCAAACTGTAAACCTGACTAGAGTTTAACACTTTGTACCATGCAACACAAGCAGGAAAAACCCAGTCATGACTTTCAGACAATTTCTACAAGCACATCACTCTTTACATCGGGCCCCTTAATTCCCCAAACTGTAAACCTGACTAGAGTTTAACACTTTGTACCATGCAACACAAGCAGGAAAACCCAGTCATGACTTTCAGACAATTTCTACAAGCACATCACTCTTTACATCGGGCCCCTTAATTCCCCAAACTGTAAACCTGACTAGAGTTTAACACTTTGTACCATGCAACACAAGCAGGAAAACCCAGTCATGACTTTCAGACAATTTCTACAAGCACATCACTCTTTACATCGGGCCCCTTAATTCCCCAAACTGTAAACCTGACTAGAGTTTAACACTTTGTACCATGCAACACAAGCAGGAAAACCCAGTCATGACTTTCAGACAATTTCTACAAGCACATCACTCTTTACATCGGGCCCCTTAATTCCCCAAACTGTAAACCTGACTAGAGTTTAACACTTTGTACCATGCAACACAAGCAGGAAAACCCAGTCATGACTTTCAGACAATTTCTACAAGCACATCACTCTTTACATCGGGCCCCTTAATTCCCCAAACTGTAAACCTGACTAGAGTTTAACACTTTGTACCATGCAACACAAGCAGGAAAACCCAGTCATGACTTTCAGACAATTTCTACAAGCACATCACTCTTTACATCGGGCCCCTTAATTCCCCAAACTGTAAACCTGACTAGAGTTTAACACTTTGTACCATGCAACACAAGCAGGAAAACCCAGTCATGACTTTCAGACAATTTCTACAAGCACATCCTCTTTTACATCGGGCCCCTTAATTCCCCAAACTGTAAACCTGACTAGAGTTTAACACTTTGTACCATGCAACACAAGCAGGAAAACCCAGTCATGACTTTCAGACAATTTCTACAAGCACATCACTCTTTACATCGGGCCCCTTAATTCCCCAAACTGTAAACCTGACTAGAGTTTAACACTTTGTACCATGCAACACAAGCAGGAAAACCCAGTCATGACTTTCAGACAATTTCTACAAACTACATCACTCTTTACATCGGGCCCCTTAATTCCCCAAACTGTAAACCTGACTAGAGTTTAACACTTTGTACCATGCAACACAAGCAGGAAAACCCAGTCATGACTTTCAGACAATTTCTACAAGCACATCACTCTTTACATGGACACTTAATTCCCCAAACTGTAAACCTGACTAGAGTTTAACACTTTGTACCATGCAACACAAGCAGGAAAACCCAGTCATGACTTTCAGACAATTTCTACAAGCACATCACTCTTTACATCGGGCCCCTTAATTCCCCAAACTGTAAACCTGACTAGAGTTTAACACTTTGTACCATGCTACAGCACAAGCAGGAAAACCCAGTCATGACTTTCAGACAATTCTACAAGCACATCACTCACATCGGGCCCCTTAATTCCCAAACTGTAAACCTGACTAGAGTTTAACACTTTGTACCATGCAACACAAGCAGGAAAACCCAGTCATGACTTTCAGACAATTTCTACAAGCACATCACTCTTTACATCGGGCCCTTAATTCCCCAAACTGTAAACCTGACTAGAGTTTAACACTTTGTACCATGCAACACAAGCAGGAAAACCCAGTCATGACTTTCAAGACAATTTCTACAAGCACATCACTCTTTACATCGGGCCCCTTAATTCCCCAAACTGTAAACCTGACTAGAGTTTAACACTTTGTACCATGCAACACAAGCAGGAAAACCCAGTCATGACTTTCAGACAATTTCTGCAAGCATCCTCTTTACATCGGGCCCCTTAATTCCCCAAACTGTAAACCTGACTAGAGTTTAACACTTTGTACCATGCAACACAAGCAGGAAAACCCAGTCATGACTTTCAGACAATTTCTACAAGCACATCACTCTTTACATCGGGCCCCTTAATTCCCCAAACTGTAAACCTGACTAGAGTTTAACACTTTGTACCATGCAACACAAGCAGGAAAACCCAGTCATGACTTTTCCAGACAATTTCTACAAGCACATCACTCTTTACATCGGGCCCCTTAATTCCCCAAACTGTAAACCTGACTAGAGTTTAACACTTTGTACCATGCAACACAAGCAGGAAAACCCAGTCATGACTTTCAGACAATTTCTACAAGCACATCACTCTTTACATCGGGCCCCTTAATTCCCCAAACTGTAAACCTGACTAGAGTTTAACACTTTGTACCATGCAACACAAGCAGGAAAACCCAGTCATGACTTTCAGACAATTTCTACAAGCACATCACTCTTTACATCGGGCCCCTTAATTCCCCAAACTGTAAACCTGACTAGAGTTTAACACTTTGTACCATGCAACACAAGCAGGAAAACCCAGTCATGACTTTCAGACAATTTCTACAAGCACATCACTCTTTACATCGGGCCCCTTAATTCCCCAAACTGTAAACCTGACTAGAGTTTAACACTTTGTACCATGCAACACAAGCAGGAAAACCCAGTCATGACTTTCAGACAATTTCTACAAGCACATCACTCTTTACATCGGGCCCCTTAATTCCCCAAACTGTAAACCTGACTAGAGTTTAACACTTTGTACCATGCAACACAAGCAGGAAAACCCAGTGATGACTTTCAGACAATTTCTACAAGCACATCACTCTTTACATCGGGCCCCTTAATTCCCCAAACTGTAAACCTGACTAGAGTTTAACACTTTGTACCATGCAACACAAGCAGGAAAACCCAGTCATGACTTTCAGACAATTTCTACAAGCACATCACTCTTTACATCGGGCCCCTTAATTCCCCAAACTGTAAACCTGACTAGAGTTTAACACTTTGTACCATGCAACACAAGCAGGAAAACCCAGTCATGACTTTCAGACAATTTCTACAAGCACATCACTCTTTACATCGGGCCCCTTAATTCCCCAAACTGTAAACCTGACTGAGTTTAACACTTTGTACCATGCAACACAAGCAGGAAAACCCAGTCATGACTTTCAGACAATTTCTACAAACATCACTCTTTACATCGGGCCCCTTAATTCCCCAAACTGTAAACCTGACTAGAGTTTAACACTTTGTACCATGCAACACAAGCAGGAAAACCCAGTCATGACTTTCAGACAATTTCTACAAGCACATCACTCTTTACATCGGGCCCCTTAATTCCCCAAACTGTAAACCTGACTAGAGTTTAACACTTTGTACCATGCAACACAAGCAGGAAAACCCAGTCATGACTTTCAGACAATTTCTACAAGCACATCACTCTTTACATCGGGCCCCTTAATTCCCCAAACTGTAAACCTGACTAGAGTTTAACACTTTGTGCCATGCAACACAAGCAGGAAAACCCAGTCATGACTTTCAGACAATTTCTACAAGCACATCACTCTTTACATCGGGCCCTTAATTCCCCAAACTGTAAACCTGACTAGAGTTTAACACTTTGTACCATGCAACACAAGCAGGAAAACCCAGTCATGACTTTCAGACAATTTCTACAAACACATCCTCTTACATCGGGCCCCTTAATTCCCCAAACTGTAAACCTGACTAGAGTTTAACACTTTGTACCATGCAACACAAACAGAGAAAACCCAGTCATGACTTTCAGGCAATTTCTACAAGCACATCACTCTTTGTCGGACGCAATTTCTAGGCTTTGTAAACCTGACTAGAGTTTAACACTTTGTACCATGCAACACAAGCAGGAAAACCCCAGTCATGACTTTCAGACAATTTCTACAAGCACATCACTCTTCATCGGGCCCCTTAATTCCCCAAACTGCAAACCTGACTAGAGTTTAACACTTTGTACCATGCAACACAAGCATGGAAAACCCAGTCATGACTTTCAGACAATTTCTACAAGCACATCACTCTTTACATCGGGCCCCATAATTCCCCAAACTGTAAACCTGACTAGAGTTTAACACTTTGTACCATGCAACACAAGCAGAGAAAACTGATCATGACTTTCAGACAATTTCTACAAGCACATCACTCTTTACATCGGGCCTCGATACAAACTGTAAACCCACAAATAGAGTTTAACACTTTGTACCATGCAACACAAGCAGGAAAACCCAGTCATGACTTTCAGACAATTTCTACAAGCACATCACTCTTTACATCGGGCCCCTTAATTCCCCAAACTGTAAACCTGACTAAAGTTTAACACTTTGTACCATGCAACACAAGCAGGAAGAAAACCCAGTCATGACTTTCAGACAATTTTCCCAAGCACATCACTCTTTACATCGGGCCCCTTAATTCCCCAAACTGTAAACCTGACTAGAGTTTAACACTTTGTACCATGCAACACAAGCAGGAAAACCCAGTCATGACTTTCAGACAATTTCTACAAGCACATCACTCTTTACATCGGGCCCCTTAATTCCCCAAACTGTAAACCTGACTAGAGTTTAACACTTTGTACCATGCAACACAAGCAGGAAAACCCAGTCATGACTTTCAGACAATTTCTACAGCACATCCTCTTTACATCGGGCCTATAATTCCCCAAACTGTAAACCTGACTAGAGTTTAACACTTTGTACCATGCAACACAAGCAGGAAAACTGATCATGACTTTCAGACAATTTCTACAAGCACATCACTCTTTACATCGGGCCCCTTAATTCCCCAAACTGTAAACCTGACTGAGGTTTAACACTTTGTACCATGCAACACAAGCAGGAAAACCCAGTCATGACTTTCAAAAGACAATTTCTACAAGCACATCACTCTTTACATCGGGCCCCTTAATTCCCCAAACTGTAAACCTGACTAGAGTTTAACACTTTGTACCATGCAACACAAGCAGGAAAACCCAGTCATGACTTTCAGACAATTTCTACAAGCACATCACTCTTTACATCGGGCCCCTTAATTCCCCAAACTGTAAACCTGACTAGAGTTTAACACTTTGTACCATGCAACACAAGCAGGAAAACCCAGTGATGACTTTCAGACAATTTCTACAAGCACATCACTCTTTACATCGGGCCCCTTAATTCCCCAAACTGTAAACCTGACTAGAGTTTAACACTTTGTACCATGCAACACAAGCAGGAAAACCCAGTGACTTTCAACAGACAATTTCTACAAGCACATCACTCTTTACATAAGACATAATTCCCCAAACTGTAAACCTGACTAGAGTTTAACACTTTGTACCATGC
Source organism: Ascarosepion bandense (assembly GCA_037127315.1). Lineage (NCBI taxonomy): Eukaryota > Metazoa > Mollusca > Cephalopoda > Sepiida > Sepiidae > Ascarosepion > Ascarosepion bandense. The sequence continues at coordinate 4,361,465 of JBBBDQ010000513.1, read as the reverse complement.
AACACAAGCAGGAAAACCCAGTGATGACTTTCAGACAATTTCTACAAGCACATCACTCTTTACATCGGGCCCCTTAATTCCCCAAACTGTAAACCTGACTAGAGTTTAACACTTTGTACCATGCAACACAAGCAGGAAAACCCAGTGATGACTTTCAGACAATTTCTACAAGCACATCACTCTTTACATCGGGCCTTAATTCCCCAAACTGTAAACCTGACTAGAGTTTAACACTTTGTACCATGCAACACAAGCAGGAAAACCCAGTCATGACTTTCAGACAATTTCTACAAGCACATCACTCTTTACATCGGGCCTTAATTCCCCAAACTGTAAACCTGACTAGAGTTTAACACTTTGTACCATGCAACACAAGCAGGAAAACCCAGTCATGACTTTCAGACAATTTCTACAAGCACATCTCTTTACATCGGGCCTTAATTCCCCAAACTGTAAACCTGACTAGAGTTTAACTTTGTACCATGCAACACAAGCAGGAAAACCCAGTCATGACTTTCAGACAATTTCTACAAGCACATCACTCTTTACATCGGGCCCCTTAATTCCCCAAACTGTAAACCTGACTAGAGTTTAACACTTTGTACCATGCAACACAAGCAGGAAAACCCAGTGATGACTTTCAGACAATTTCTACAAGCACATCACTCTTTACATCGGGCCCCTTAATTCCCCAAACTGCAAGCCACCTGACTAGAGTTTAACACTTTGTACCATGCAACACAAGCAGGAAAACCCAGTGATGACTTTCAGACAATTTCTACAAGCACATCCTCTTTACCTTCGGGCCCCTTAATTCTCAAACTATGAACCTGACTAGAGTTTAACACTTTGTACCATGCAACACAAGCAGGAAAACCCAGTCATGGCTTTGAACAATTTCTACAAGCACATCACTCTTTACATCGGGCCCCTTAATTCCCCAAACTGTAAACCTGACTAGAGTTTAACACTTTGTACCATGCAACACAAGCAGGAAAACCCAGTGATGACTTTCAGACAATTTCTACAAGCACATCACTCTTTACATCGGGCCCCTTAATTCCCCAAACTGTAAACCTGACTAGAGTTTAACACTTTGTACCATGCAACACAAGCAGGAAAACCCAGTGATGACTTTCAGACAATTTCTACAAGCACATCACTCTTTACATCGGGCCCCTTAATTCCCCAAACTGTAAACCTGACTAGAGTTTAACACTTTGTACCATGCAACACAAGCAGGAAAACCCAGTGATGACTTTCAGACAATTTCTACAAGCACATCACTCTTTGCCCCGGGCCCCTTAATTCCCCAAACTGTAAACCTGACTAGAGTTTAACACTTTGTACCATGCAACACAAGCAGGAAAACCCAGTCATGACTTTCAGACAATTCTACAAGCACATCACTCTTTATCAGGGCCCCTTAATTCCCCAAACTGTAAACCTGACTAGAGTTTAACACTTTGTACCATGCAACACAAGCAGGAAAACCCAGTCATGACTTTCAGACAATTTCTACAAGCATCACTCTTTACATCGGGCCCCTTAATTCCCCAAACTGTAAACCTGACTAGAGTTTAACACTTTGTACCATGCAACACAAGCAGGAAAGACCCAGTCATGACTTTCAGACAATTTCTACAAGCACATCACTCTTTACATCGGGCCCCTTAATTCCCCAAACTGTAAACCTGACTAGAGTTTAACACTTTGTACCATGCAACACAAACAGGAAAACCCAGTCATGACTTTCAGACAATTTCTACAAGCACATCACTCTTTACATCGGGCCCTTAATTCCCCAAACTGTAAACCTGACTAGAGTTTAACACTTTGTACCATGCAACACAAGCAGGAAAACCCAGTCATGACTTTCAGACAATTTCTACAAGCACATCACTCTTTACATCGGGCCCCTTAATTCCCCAAACTGTAAACCTGACTAGAGTTTAACACTTTGTACCATGCAACACAAGCAGGAAAACCCAGTCATGACTTTCAGACAATTTCTACAAGCACATCACTCTTTACATCGGGCCTTAATTCCCAAGCTGTAAACCTGACTGATTTAACACTTTGTACCATACAACACAAGCAGGAAAACCCAGTCATGACTTTCAGACAATTTCTACAAGCACATCACTCTTTACATCGGGCCCCTTAATTCCCCAAACTGTAAACCTGACTAGAGTTTAACACTTTGTACCATGCAACACAAGCAGGAAAACCCAGTCATGACTTTCAGACAATTTCTACAAGCACATCACTCTTTACATCGGGCCCCTTAATTCCCCAAACTGTAAACCTGACTAGAGTTTAACACTTTGTACCATGCAACACAAGCAGGAAAACCCAGTCATGACTTTCAGACAATTTCTACAAGCACATCACTCTTTACATCGGGCCCCTTAATTCCCCAAACTGTAAACCTGACTAGAGTTTAACACTTTGTACCATGCAACACAAGCAGGAAAACCCAGTCATGACTTTCAAGACAATTTCTACAAGCACATCACTCTTTACATCGGGCCCTTAATTCCCCAAACTGTAAACCTGACTAGAGTTTAACACTTTGTACCATGCAACACAAGCAGGAAAACCCAGTCATGACTTTCCAATCATTTCTACAAGCACGTCACTCTTTACATCGGGCCCTTAATTCCCCAAACTGTAAACCTCTGCATTATTATTGTGTGTGGCAAGCAATTGACCAACAAAATTTCTTTTAACACCAAAGATCAACTGAAGGCAAGGGTTATGGCAGCATTCACTAACTTAAAGGAGACGATCCAGAAGAGTTGCAAGAGATTCCAAAGTCATCTGGAGAGTACAGTTAAAAACAAACCCCCTGAGTGTGACAGGAGGGGAATGGATATATATATATTATGTCCTCATTACGATTGAGCTCTCTAAAAGAAGAAAATTTTAAAAAACAGTTTCCACTTCTGCGATATATGCGTGACTCTTCAGAAATGAATTGAGTTCTTTCGGTCACTGGCGTGGGTATACACTGCTTATGTACAACATGTTAAAATTTCCCTTCTCTAATTCCATGCACCTATAGGGTGTAGTGAATCTGACAGCAAATTGGCTGAGTTTTAGTCCTGGCCACAGGAGCAAGTTGATGTGTCGAGCCACACTGATGAGCTGTGATACAGTAAAACAGGCTTGTATGAAATGACTTATATATTTTAGTCATCCACAGACAGACCTGTTCGCTGTATGACAGTTCATCAGTACAGTTAGACATCTGATTGCTTCTAGCCAGGATTGAAATCCGACCAAACTGACAATTGGTGTTTCTACCTCTGGAGATTATATATATATATATATATATATATATATATATATATATATATATAGTAATTATTACTATAATAATAATAGCATATTACAACTCAATAGTTGCATATATGTTTGTGTATATATATATATTTATTATAAATTATAGTTTAGAACATGTACAAAATTTTTATCCACTACAAAGTGTACATTTTGTTTCGACATTGAAATTATAATGTCTCATCAGGTGGTGTGGAAAGGAATGGAAAGCCTCTTTTCTTATATTTGGAGAGTTGTGTGTGGAATGTTGGTGGGGGTTAGCGACAAGGGAAAAAATTCCCGAAACATTCATTAATTTCCCTTGTCGCTAACCCCCAATAACATCCCACAGACAACTTGCCAAATATAAGAAAAGAGGCTTTCCATTCCTTTCCACACCACCTGATGAGACATTATAATTTCAATGTCGAAACAAAATGTACACATTGTAGTGCATAAAAATTTGTACATGTTCTAGACTATAATTTATAATAAATATTCACAGCCCTATATTATATATTGAGTACAGTCTTAAATTAATGTTTTGGATGTTGTAAATTTTTCTTTGTTCCTTATTCAGTCGTATATATATATGAAAACAAAAGGAAAACTTCTTAGCTAACACTTTTTTCTTTGATAGACTTTATCAAGGCAAATGCAAAGATTTTATTTTATGGGTAGTATTTATATACAAGAGCAAAAATGTTATTGTTTTTTCAAAATTTTTAAATTTAAGAACACTCATAAATATTTATCAGGTTAGCCATAAAATCTAAATCTATGGAAGACAACAAGTGACACAATATCTAATAAACAAAAGTGAGTAAATGATGTTCTTTAATTTTTTTCTTTTTAATGAAAACTACTATTTAAATTGTTTTAGTTTGGGATTAATTTATTTTTAAACAACATAATGTTATGAATTTCTCCATTTTCTTTTTAATTTTTCATATTTTTATAGTTATGTATATTGGCTTGAGAAAGAAGTAATTCTTTTTGGAATGGAGATATTTGAAAAAATCCAGGAGCACAGATTTATATCTTAATTAGATTTGATAGCGGCACTCTCAAGAATTTTTCTTTCTAAGTAAATTATTTTCTCTTTTAATAAGTGTGGAATTCTTTAGATCAAAGTTTTGGTTGAATTTACTTTTATGTGTAATTAAAACAATTAATAAAATGCATTCATTATACATAGAAATAAAGTTACATCTATTAAACGGTGTAAACGAGCCACAAAAAATGATAAACAAAAAAGCACATCAAAATTAACAATGATGTTTAAAAAATTCCAGGAGAGCAGATTCATATTTTGATTAGATTTGATAGCGGCACTCTCAAGAATTTTTCTTTCTAAGTAAATTATTTTCTCTTTTAATAAGTGTGGAATTCTTTAGATCAAAGTTTTGGTTGAATTTACTTTTATGTGTAATTAAAACAATTAATAAAATGCATTCATTATACATAGAAATAAAGTTACATCTATTAAACGGTGTAAACGAGCCACAAAAAATGATAAACAAAAAAGCACATCAAAATTAACAATGATGTTTAAAAAATTCCAGGAGAGCAGATTCATATTTTGATTAGATTTGATAGCGGCACTCTCAAGAATTTTTCTTTCTAAGTAAATTATTTTCTCTTTTAATAAGTGTGGAATTCTTTAGATCAAAGTTTTGGTTGAATTTACTTTTATGTGTAATTAAAACAATTAATAAAATGCATTCATTATACATAGAAATAAAGTTACATCTATTAAACGGTGTAAACGAGCCACAAAAAATGATAAACAAAAAAGCACATCAAAATTAACAATGATGTTTAAAAAATTCCAGGAGAGCAGATTCATATTTTGATTAGATTTGATAGCGGCACTCTCAAGAATTTTTCTTTCTAAGTAAATTATTTTCTCTTTTAATAAGAGTGGAATTCTTTAGATCAAAGTTTTGGTTGAATTTATTTCTATGTGTAACTACAACAATTTATCAAACACATTCATTATACATAGAAATAAAGTTGAACAAGAACGTTACATCTATTAAACGTTGTAAACGAGCCACAAAAGATGATAAACAAAAAAGCACATCAAAATTAACAATGACAAAAGTATTAATGTAGAAAGAAATGAAAAGAAACAGAAGAAAAACAAAATAAATCATACTTCAGGTAAAAAGTTGTGTCTCTTGATTACTTGGAATAGCATTTCATGGGTTTCAATTGCAGGTTTGAGATCTCCTTTTAAAACCTGCAAATAAAGGGTGGTTTATTTTTAATATGAGTGGGCACGTTCTATAAAAAAATGACGGAAAAATATTTATGCCAATATGCTGGGTAAAAATGAAGGCAGTGGATATATTGATGTACTTACTATCGAGGAACCTACATAAAGACATAAGAAAAGAAAAAAAAAATCCAAGCCCCTGAGTGTGACAGGAGATGAAATATATATATATATATATATATATATATATATATATATAGGAAAGAATATTAATAAAAAAAAGTTTTGAATTTAAAAATGTACTTTTTTTGGACAGTATTTGTTTGTTTTTATTATTGTATTTTATATTTCAGACCGCCCTCGGTCCTTTATCAGAAACGAGTGATTTTTAAATTTGAATTAGAAACGTCAGATATTCCAAGAAATTTTTATCTAAAACAAACAGACTTTCTCTACGGACGTGCCTCATGTTGTGAACAAACACACCACGTGATGTAAACACAAAAAAATATTCGAATACTATCGTGAAATACGTTTCTAATTCAAATTTAAAAACCACTCATTTCTGATGAAGGACCGAAGGGCGGTCTGAAATATAAAATACAATAATAAAAAATAAACAAATACTGTCCAAAAAAAGTACATTTTTAAATTCAAAACTTTTTTTTATTAATATTCTTTCCTATACATATTAAGACAGTATATGTGGACCATCACTATGTTATAGATATATGGTAATTATTCCTATAATAATAATAATAATAATAATAATAATAATAATAATAATAATAGTAGCAGCATGAGCATCCTTTAAAAATAACATTTAAACAAATAAATTAAATATTTATGCAAGAATTATTTTGAACGTTTGCTTGAAGTACTGTGTATCTTCAGACTTTGTCAATATTATTCAACCAAGCATTTTGAAAATAAATGTATATCATTTAATCACGAGCAAGGCAATAAATCCATTAAGATGCAAGGGGTTATGTGTGAAAGAATATGAAGAAAAAGGAAAACAATAATAACCCTCTAGGGCCATTCGTATCATATTTGATACAGTAGGAAAACAAGCCTTGAAAGAAATATTTTCCTGAAAAATTTTTAAGGAGATATATATTTCAAATGAAAGCAGTACTGACTGCTCAGTCAATGAATACCAAATGTTTCCTTATAGGGAAATACCATGTCAAATATGATACGAATGGCCCTAGAGGGTTAAGAAAAGAGAACAATAATAAAAAAAAAAAAAAAAAACAGGAATTATGGAGACAATAGGTAATGGTTGATATATATATATATATATGTATGTATGTATTGTAACTCAATAGCTATAAAGTTTCATTGTTAAAACACCATCATCAGGCAGTAAAATGTGGTTAATTTTTTGGGGTAGTATATATAGATAAGGAGATTTGTAAAAAAAAGAAAAAAATGGAAATAAAAACATAAGAATAAAGAGGTCAGCCAATGAGATGAATTAAGTGGGGTGGGAGGTTATATAGACAGTAGTGTTTCAATGTTTTGCACTGAAAGCCTGACATGTCAAAGATTTTGAAAAAAAAAAAGATAAAATGGAAAAAAGAAAAAGAGAGAAGAGACAAGATAAAAGACGAAGAAAAAGAAAAAACTAGCAAAAAAAAAAAAAAAAGAATTCAAATGTTGCAAAAAATAAAATAAACTAAAATAAAGTAAATATAAGAAAATAAAAACCAACTTTAAATATAAGAATAATGATAAAAAAATCAAAATCAAAATCAAAATTTAAAATATAAATGAAGATAAATTTTTAAGGGGATTTGTTCATAACAAAATTTACAAATAAAAGAAATTTTAAAAAATTGTCAGTACACATGGTCTTTATTGTAACAGAGAGGATTCCAATGCTATAAAAAAAATTTTCTGTATTATTTTTCCCTAGGTTGGGTATAAGAATAAGTTGTAATAGTATAATGAAAAAGACCACAAACTTAACGAAAATAAAGTTTTATCGTCAAAATGTTCATATTATTTAGAAGAAAAATAAAGTATTTTTTAATTATTTTTTGAAAATGTTTTAATCCTTTCTAACACGTTCGAAATTTTGCTTAAAATCTTGTTTTGTTTACGTTATCACCTACTTCAACGATTAACATTATTTTTTTTTTGCGCATTTTTTTCTGTAGAAAACACATTAATTTGGAAATTCTTGTAAAAATCAAATAATTGTCCGATTCTAATAAAATTTTCAGGACTTATTCACAAATGAATGAAATTATTTTTAAAAAAATTTGTTTTTAGAAAATATTGGTAAAAAAATTTTTTTTTCTTAAATCTGTTACCCCACCACTTAATTAATTTCATGAAATTTTGCACAAAACTTTTTTGTTCCCTGACAATTTTTTTTTGTTTTTGTCTTTGGAGATTGTAAATCACCTACTTTTTTTTCTTCTAATTAGTGCCCAACTAAATGAAAATCTGCTTTCAATTGAAAAATAACAAATCCAATAAAACTATGACATTACTTAATCAGAAAAGCTTTTAATTGCTTTTGTAAAGAAGTAATATTAAGGACATTATTATCTGAAGAAATAAAATTTTTTTATGAATAATTAATTTTTACAAGAATTTTTTTTCAAGTTTTTTTTTTACATGTTAATTATAATAATTTAATAGTTTAAAATCTTGTAAAATTCTGTATTTGTTTGTTCATTGGCGGTTATACAATAATTAAGTGGAAACGAAATTTACAAGTCCAAAATTGCAAAGATTATTAAACGTAGAGGTGCTGACCTATTTTTAAAATAATTTTTATTTACTTAATACATTCCTTATTTTCATGTATGGTTCACTGAAACTGCCATTATTATGAAAAGGTTATGTAATTTAAGAATTTTGTCCCTTCTCTTAGATTTATGAAAATTGCTTTTATGTTCATGCGTAGAAAGCTGTCATCACCTTGTCATTTAACAGTCCATCAAAGTTTGATCAGAAGAAAACGACCAATCATTAATAATTGGTTGTATATTACTTTTTTGTGCTATAAGTAAGTGTTCTTAGCTAGGTTTTGTGTCGAGGTACCCCTGATAAATATCGAAAATCAATAATCAAAAAAATCGGGTTATAGAAGGAGTGGTCCGATTTTAGATTTTAATCAAATTTGATACACTCATAGACAAAGACATAAACGATATTCAGAAGTTTCAAGGTTGCAGTTCTTACAATAGAGCAGAAAATCGATAAAATATATATATATATATATATATATAAAAGGCAAGATGTTTGTGTGTCTGTTTATCTGCCCGTATGTCTGTATTTTTTTCAGCCCTTTTATTTTAGTTTCTGCTTCGGGCTTGGCTCTAAGTAGGCATAATTGTTGTTCTTAGTCTCAGCCATGATACCATTTACTCAAAGGACTTATTTAGCCTTCAAAATTCAGTTTATGATTAAAAATTTATTTGATATCGAGACCAGGAAATCAAAATTTGACTTACATCCATTCATTTTTCTTTCAGTCTATGGTTTCGCTTTGACTGGAAACAACTATTGCTTTTTAGTCTTTCGTGTCAACGTCCAAAGAGTCTGAGCTCCAGGACCATGGATTAGTTTTAAATAAAATTTTTAAAAAATCACATCTTGCTGGATTTCTCAGTTTTAGAGTAATGGAGCCTAATGAAGAAAATATTTATTTTCAAGGTTAACAATCAATGCTTGCTTTATTTTCCAGATGTCTAATGGTCCATAACAAAAAGGCATCGTGGTAAAATGTGAACCTTCAAGTCGATGCAAAATTAATGAAAAGTTTAAAAGATGGCGGACCTGAAGGAGACCACCACCATCTTTAAGTTGTTTTTCAATTTTTTTGACTTTTTTCAACGCAGTCTTATCGATGATGACAAAGTTTTCAATTATCAAAAAAATTTGAAAAAATTTCAATATTTAAACAAGGGGGGTTGGGCTCAGTTTCTCATACAACGTTATAGTAAATCAATGCTCCATTTTGGAACCACTCACGTTGTAATATCTTTGTTTAGTTTCTTTTTTTTTTTTTTGACGAGTTCTTGCCTTTTTATTTAGTTTTGATGTCGCTTCGTTTCTTGTTTTTTTTTGGGGGACGAGTTGTTGCTCTGGTTTTTGTCTTTTCAAGTTCTTTTTTTTTTTTAAATCGTATCACTCTGAGCAAGGCAGTAACACCACTGATGTGCAGGGGGCTATGTAATAATGAAAAGATTGGAAAAGAGAAAGCCGGAAACTACATCCTAAACAGGGAACAAGGGATGAGCCTCTTAACCTGTTCAATAGACGTGGGTGGAGTGTGAACCGGGCGATAGCTAGATCTATCTACTCCAATTGAAAAAAAAAAAAAAATATGAGAAGATTCTTTCTTCACTCCTTACAATGGCATCTTCCTTGAAAACTCCAAGAATGGCTTTATTAAAAAATTTTGCAAAGAATTCAGTTGTTGAATATGCGCAAACAAAAAAGTTAATTGCACAGAGCAAGTTGCGTTCCTGTGGGCATGCAATGTCTAATTCACATGACATGTAAAACATTAAAAAAAAATATTTCTAAGAAATAATTCCGGTTCTAATAAAATGTTTTTTTTCATTAATTTCTTACAAGTCAAAAATAAAAAGGGCAACAACTCGAAGCGAGTTGATAATCAACAAATTTACAGGTGGTAATAATGTCGTACCGGCGAGTGGTTCCAAAATGGAAGATCAATTTACTATAACGTTGTATGAGAATCTGAGCCCCCACTAAAATTGCTGAAATATCGAAATTTTTCCAGATTGTTTTAGTCAATCGGAAAGTTAAGGATGTAATTGATAAGATTGCACTGAAAAAAGTAAAAAAAAAAAAATGAAAAACAACAAATTTAAAGGTGGTGGTAGTCTCCTCCTTCTTCTATGTGCCTTGTCCCTTCAGGATGTAGGCGATCATGGCCTTCCATGTTTCCCTATCCCTGGTGGCTCTGAGCACGCCTTCTCCTGTTACACCATGCAATCCTCATTCTGTCATTTACCTGATTAAGTCCTTCAAATATGTTATCCGTCGCTTTTCCTTGTCTCTTTTTTCCTCTATCTGGCCTGTTAGTATCAGATTCTCCAAGCCCTCCTTCCTCATTGCGTGTCCCAGGAACTTAGCTGTCCCTTCCTGATGGTCAGTATTAATTTCCTTTTCATTTCCATCATTTCCAAGACCTCATCATTGCTCACATGCTCGATCCATGATATTTGCAGCATCCTTCTGCAGAACCACATTTCAGTTGCTTCAAGTTTTACCTTCATCTTTGATAATATTGTCCAGCATTCACTGCTATATTGAAGGACGGACAGGACATAGCAATCCAGTACTCTCTTCCTAGTTTCTAGCGAAATTGTCCTGTTTCTTAATACTTTACCTTACTCAACTTCTGGAATGCTTCCTTCGCCATTCCAATTTGCCTTCGGATCTCTGTGTCGCACTTTCTGTTTTCTGTTATAATGCTTCCCAGGTATTTAAAAAAAAAAAAAGAAAAATATTGGAGATTCTGAAGTCTCTCAAGAAAAGAATCGGTCTTACCTGAAGCCCTGGCCAGAAAGCCAGAAGAGAATCCATAAAGTTCCTTGATGTTGATTGGGGTTTATGCATGTGAACATCAACCAACAAAGGACCCTGACTGATATATTTCATCACAGCATCATAATGCTAAAAACAGAAGAAAAAAAAGTCATATATATTAGGTTGTCCGCAAAGGTCACACCAATTTTTAAGAGAAATTAAAACACAAAACAAGATTATATCAAAGTATTTATTCAACTAAATATGAACCATTTTCATTATTTATACTGTTCAGACCGTTGTCCTCATCTGTATTGCTATATTTACAATGTTTCGGCTGTTGTATACTCCAGCCTTCTTTCAGATGCCATGTAGTTATCTCCCTTTAACTCAACTCTCTAAGCTATTTTTTTACCTTTGCTGTAGTCAGATACTGAATTCGTTTGGATGAGTCACCAAAACTAACCAACACCTATTTCCACTGGGCCATCGGTGCATGAATTTCTTAAACCTAACAGTTCGAATAGTGTAAATAAAGTAAATCTGTTACAGAGAATCTATAAGGTGATCGATCCCAACTTGGCAGCTCAGATACAGTCACTTTCTCACTGGCGCAATGTGGCTTCCATGTGTTTCTTCTACAAATACTTTCACGACTTCTGCTCCGATGAACTTAGCTCACTGGTGGCACCTATATATGAATTTACTCGAGCCACAAGATTAGCAACTAGGTTCCACCCTTTTACGATGAAACCAACAAAATGCAAATGCAAATTCTACTCCATCAGCTTCTTTTCTTGCACTTCCCACCTGTGAAATTCCCTTCCATTTACTTGCTTCCCCGACAGCTACAATCTCCAAGAATTTAAATGTAAAGTCAATAGTCATCTCCTATCTCACTAACCTGCATCCTCTCTCTCATGCTCCTTTCTTCGTCCACTCCACTCACATCAGTATTCTCATCCTTCTCTTACCCACTTCCTGACACCCCCCTATAACCTGTCACTCTTTCTCATAACTTACCTCCTATGTAACCCCCTGCAAAACAGCCTTGGTTGGAGTGATATGATTAAAAAAAAAATCATACGATTCTTTCTCTCTTTTTCTCCCTTTCTTTTTCTTTATATATAAATATATAAAAATTTCACCATAAGCAAGGTGATAAATCCATTAAGATGCAAGAATATAAAATAAAATATAAAAAAAAAAGGAAAAACATCATTAAGGAGAGAGAACAAAAAAAACAAAAAACAGGAATTCTGAAGACAAAAGATTACAGTATTGACATTATTTGGACTATTGTCCTCAAACTTTGTTGCCATTTGTATGATGTTTCAGCCGTTGTATGCTCTGGCCTTCTTCAGGTGCTAACAGAACACTTTATTACAATCACTGGGATATATGAACTCCATTCATTTGCTTAGAGCCTCTACTGGTAGTCATGAGTTATCTCCCCTAACACTCTAAGTTACTTGTTCACCACTGCTGTAGTCTGGCATTCAACTCACAACTCTTTGGGTTAAGTCACAGGATCTAACCAATGTCCATATCCACTGGGCCATGTGTCCTTAAGCAGTGGTGAACAAGTAACTAACAGGGTTAGAGGGAAATAACTTGTGACTACCAGTAGAGGCTCTCAGCAAAGGAATGGAGTTCATATACCTCAGTGATTGTAATAAAGGATTTGGTTAAAAATTCCTAGCACCTGAAGAAGGCTAGAGCATACAACAGCCGAAACAGCATACAAATGGCAACAAAGATGAGGACAATAGTCCGAATAATGTAAATACTACCTCATCTCAGAAATATAGACAAATACAAAAGATAACATTACACACACACACACACACACACACACACACACACGATGCGATGGATAAATTGTCACTATTTAAATTTTTAATTTTGCATATATGCATTGTTTGTTTGGGATTTTTGTCGACTGTACAGTAGAGTTAGTTGGGCACCACCTGTGAGAACAAGTGCACCATGACGCAATTCACACCACCAGAAATTTGGAAGAGGCATTCGTGTTGGAAGCTACAATACAAACATTTCAGAGTGTTTGGATGGCAACCTGAGAACAGTGCAGAGGATTTGGAAAGAGTTGAATGATTCTAATGGTGACTACGAAGGTGTCCGGAGTGAGCACTAGTGATGGGGATGTTATGCCTCTATTCATTTTCTCACATGACCTCTAACTCAAAATGGAGACCTGTAAAAAGTGCCTTGAGGACGTAATACTGCCTTGGGTTAAGAGGGTGACTGCTAGAAGAATATGTTTGGCAACAGGACATTGCACCAAGCTGCACAATCAGGAGTACCCAGTCATGGCTAGCAGACAATTTCTACAACCTCACTCCTTACATCTTGTCACCTAAGTCACTAGACTCAAACAGAATTGACTATTGTGTGTCGGACGCAGTTCAGCAAGAGATCAACAAAAACCCTTGTCACACCAAAGATGAACAAGGATTATAGCGGCATTCAACAACTTAAATGAAATGCTTGTTCAGAAAAGGTGCAGAAAGAGACTGTCCAAAATCGTCAGGAGCTGTGGTTTAAGCCAATGGTGATTTTATTGAATAAATTTACTCTTTAGTATTTCAAGATATTTTTGCATAATTTTGGTAAATATATCTGCTAAAATGAGATGTCAGTGTTATTTTCATTTTATGTAATGTAGACAACAATTTATCCATCGCACCCTGCTGAGCATTTATAGATATAGACATTGAGGACATAGGAATCAGTACTGCATGGTTTAAGCCAATGGCGATTTTATTGAATAAATTTACTCTTTAGTATTTCAAGATATTTTTGTTTAATTTTGGTAAATATATCTGCTAAAATGAGATGTCAGTGTTATTTTCATTTTTATGTAATGTAGACAACAATTTATCCATCGCACCCTGCTGAGCATTTAAAGGTATAGACATTGAGGACATAGGAATCAGTACTGCATGGTTTAAGCCAATGGCGATTTTATTGAATAAATTTACTCTTTAGTATTTCAAGATATTTTTGTTTAATTTTGGTAAATATATCTGCTAAAATGAGATGTCAGTGTTATTTTCATTTTTATGTAATGTAGACAACAATTTATCCATCGCACCCTGCTGAGCATTTATAGACATAGACATTGAGGACATAGGAATCAGTACTGCATGGTTTAAGCCAATGGCGATTTTATTGAATAAATTTACTCTTTAGTATTTCAAGATACTTTTGTGTAAATTTGGTAAATGTATTTGTTAAAATGAAATGTCAATATTATTTTTATCTTTGCATAATTTAGACAATTAGCCCATTGCACCCTGTATATATCAGTATTCCTTTAGACTTTAGTATATCTGAGAGCGAAGGTGGGTTAGGGTGGGGTGGAGAGGATCATAGTTTGGGAGGTCATATATATATATATATAGTGTTTGAACATTATTTTTAATCGATACTCGCATTTGAGTAGATATTCTCTTTTTAATCAAACACTATATTTCTACCGGCCTGATTATTTACGATAAATTTTGTGACGAAAATGTGTCATTCGGCAGGATTCGAACATACGACACCTATCAACATGAGGGAAGCCACCAATTGATCTAGCGCGTCGTAAAACCACTCAACCACAAAAGATACCATCGTCTAAACAAAGTCAAATTAAGCCTATAGTGTAATATAATAATCTGGCCCCAGCCAAAGAAGGCCGATGAAGCGTGGGCGTTCCCGGTTGATGAAAAGTAGCGGATGTCATTTTGACCCTATTTCCGGCAGAGCGGAAATAGACAGGGTCTCTGAGAATTTACGTAGGCGTCGCGTGATCAAGAAAAAACCAGAAGAAACAATTTCCGGTTTTGGAAGATATATAAAGACTGTGAAAAACACAGTCTTGGAATCAGTTTTGGAGTCTCCAGCCTCGACAGTAGAAGAGAAGTCGAGTCACAGTCGAAGTCAGAAGTCGAAACAGAGAAGTCGAAGAAGTCAGTCTCGACAGACAAGTCTCGAGAAGTCGAAGAAGAAGCTAGACGAGTAAGCAGAGAAGTACACTCCCATCGTCACCCCTGTCAACCTTGGAAGAGCACTCTCTCACTCTTTGTTCCTAGGCGACACGGTCCAGCGTCTTTAATAAAAATATAATATATATTTTTATATATACCCCCGTGTTTGTCTGTTTCTTGATATATAACAATAGAACACAATTTTCAATTCTGTTCAATGCCAATAGGGATCACATGAGACACATTTTTGGAACAAAATTTATTGTAAATAATCAGGCCAGGAGAAATAAATATGCTCTTTGATTAAAATCAGAATATCTACTCAAATACGCGTATTGATCAAAAATGTTCAAACAAATAATTTTAATATGTTGGGCGTTAAACCATTTCGTTAATCTTTGGGATATTACTATATGTACCAACAATACAGTAGCACTAATAAAGACCAAAGTCAGAAAATACTTAACGCTAACAAATTGGTAACGTAAGTCGTCAACAACCCAAAGAGGACTACCAAGTGGGTTAAAGGGGGAAAAAAAAAAGAAACAAACAAAGCCCAATAACAATGAGTCAAGAGCTTGTTTGAAAGAAAAAAAAAAAACAAAAAAAAACAAAAGCCAAGTCCTTGACGATCCGTTGAGTGAAACCTCAGTCGACTTTTGGCTCACTTTTAGATTTAGTTTATTGTGTGTATATATATATATATATATATATATATATATATATATATATAGTGTTGAATTGTGATAATGTTTAGTGCCAAGATTGTTGGGGTTTTTTGGGGGGTTTTTTTTGCTGTTTTACTGATAAAACACATTATGGCAAGCAAGTTTTTTTTATCATAAAGTGCTCAATATCAGGATGGAGAGAGAGAACTGATAAGTACAAAGAGTTCATAACTGCTTAGTTTAAATGACAACCACAAACAAACTTTCTTTGCTTATATATATATATATATATATATATATATATATATCAGATTAAATAAATTGCAAACATAATGTCTGCTTATTTTTCATAAAATCCGTTCATAGTCACGGATAACCTTTTGCGGATTACAATTGAAAGATGTCAGAAATGAGCTGTAACGTTGACAGATGTTATCATTAATTTCTCAAGGTACCCAAATATGCAAAAAATTATCCGTGAGTATAAACTGATTTTATTTCCAATTTTCTTGGTGTAAGATAGTTGTATTATCAATCAATTTTTTTCTATATTGTTAATGTAGACAGGAATGATCCCTGAAGATGATCTCGGAAAGAGGTTGAAAGTACTTGGGCACCTTAAGAAATTAATGATAATAACATCTGTCAAAGTTACAGCTCATTTCTGACATCTTTCAATTGTAATACACAAAAGATTATCCATGAGTATAAACGGATTTTATTAAAAATAAGAAGACATTATGATTGCAATTTATTTAATCTGACATGTTTAAAAGAAAATTTGCTACCTAAATACACAAATATATATATATATATATATATATATATATACACACACAGAGTTATAACTATCCTAGATTATTGTAATTTTAGTATATCATTACTATACATCTAAGAAGCTGACCTGTCAACTTTTACTATTCCAGATTGAAGGAGACAGCTTGTTGTGGAGTTATTTTCACAGTGGAGGCTAGAATTTGTGCTAAAATCGGTCCTAATAGGTTTGACGTACAAAATATTAGGAACTTGATATATGTATTATGCAGTGTAATCTTGCCAAGTCGATGACTACTTTCGTATTCGACTGTCGACTACTATCATCCAACATCGACTGACCCTCGTTCCACTTACTACTCCTACGTAAATTAGGTGGGAGAGTCTATTCACTATAGAATAGGAGTGTTTTATCATAACACAGCTTTAACTACCCTTTGTACATAGCCTATTAAACCCTTATTAGGCGGGAAGTGCAAGAAAAGAAGCTGATGGAGTAGAATTTATATTTACAATTCATTGGTTTCACAGTAAAAGTGAAAATTAAATTAGATGCTCTATTTTAGAATTAAGCAGCCAACAAAAGGGGATCGACTTCCAAAACGGAAGAGATTTAATGTGCAAGTGTGAAAAAAAAAAAAAAAAAAAAAAAACTATTGATCTCCCAATTTATATCCACATAATAGTATAGATTTTTTTTTTCATAATCATATCGCCCCAAGCAAGGCATTTTACTGCCACTGTTTTGCAGGGGGTTACATAGGAGGAAAGTTATGAGAAAGAGTGACAGGTTATAATGGGTGTCAGGAAGTGGGTAAGAGAAAGATGAATGTAGACATAAAGTGAGGGACCAGTTTATATATTAATTGTAGTGTATAACTGATCCCCACTTTATATCCACATTATAAGAGTACAGAAATTTTTTTTATTTTTATATTGCCCCAAGCAAGGCATTTTATTGTCACTGAAAGAATGACAGGTTATAAGGGGTGTCAGGAAGTGGGTAATAGAAAGATGAAAATACTGATGAGAGTGGAGTGGACAGAGAAAGGAGCATGAGTGAGAGGATGCAAGTTAGTGAGATAGGAGACGACGATTGACTTTACATTTAAATTCTTGGAGATTGTAGCTGTCGAGGAAGCAAGTAAGCTGGTATTTTTAAAATTATTTTCAGCAATGAAACATTTCCCCCAGAATCTTCTTCTTCTATGTGCCCTGTCCCTTCAGGACGTAGGCAATCATGGTTCTCCACGTCTCCCTATCCCTTGTGGCTCTTAGTATGTTTGCTCCCGTTACCTCTGGCAACCCCCGTTCCGTCATCCACCTGATCAGGCCCTGCAAATATGTTATCCGCTGCCTTCCTCTGTCTCTCTTTCCTTCTATCTGGCCAGTCAGTATCAGGTTCTCCAAGCTCTCCTTCCTCATTGCGTGTCCCAGGAACTTCAGTTGTCTCTTCCTGATGCTCACTATTAATTTCATTTTGTTTCCATTCTTTCCAACACCTCATCGTTGCTTGCATGCTCAGTCCACGATATCCGCAGCATCCTTCTGTAGAACCACATTTCCGCTGCTTCCAGTTTTGTCTTCATTTTCGATGATATTGTCCAGCATTCACTGCCGTATTGAAGAACTGACATCACATAGCAATCCAGCACTCTTTTCTTTGTTTCTAGTGAAATTTTCCTGTGTGTTAGTACTTTACTCAGCTTCTGGAATGTGTCCTTTGCCATGCCAATTCGCCTTACTCAACTTAAATTAAGGAGTAAGAGGAATGACTTCATAATAATAAAAACGCAAACAGAACCAACAAGAGAGTAAAACATAAAAAATCTGCTTAACAAACCTTATTAAATCTTTCGAGATAAGTGTTATCACCCAGCAAAATGTAACCTTTTAACACATATTCATAGTAGGAATCAATGCCAGCACCAACTCCACTTTCTGGAAACGAAACAAAATTTAGTTTATAAAAAAAATTTTAATAGTGTGATTTATAGGAATTAACTATGGTAAATGTTCGTTTTAGGTGCCGACTGCTTTTCCCCCTTAAAATGCATATGCTGAACTCAAAATCAATAATCAGTTATTGAAGAAATTTACCTTTTTTGCTTTGAAAGTGCATAAAAAAACAAACTATATCTCGCACTTTTTTTCTCCCGTAAGTCATGTAATTAACTGCAGAATGACGTTCTACGTAGGCGACAAATTTCTGTCAATTTTCTTCCTTTACTGAAACTTCCGGCAATGTACTTCCTGTTATGAAAGTAATAAGCGTAGAAATACAATAGTGCATTACTTTCATGACAGGAAGTACATCGCCGGAAGTTTCAGTAAAGGAAGAAAAATTGACAAAAAATCTGCCAAAATTTGTTGCCTACGCAGTACGTCATTCTGCAGTTAATTACATGACTTCGTGAGAGTTGCACGAGAGAAAAAGTGCAAGATATAGTTCGTTATTTTTATGGACATTTAGATAAAAAAGGTAAGCTTCTTCAATAACTAACAGTTGATTTGAGTTCAGCATATACATTTACAGAGAGATAATGCTATTTTGGAATAAATTTGAAAGGGAAAAGCATCAGGATTTACAACAAAAATTTACCTCAACTCCAACAATGATTTATAGAAATCAAGTACAATATGGTACTATGTACAACTGGTCAAACTGTAATAAAAAAAAAAATTCTGTAATTTGACTTCTAATTCTTTACATGGGATATGCTGTGCACCATCAAAAACATCCCAGAAAAAATTTGTATTTTTACAACTCGACAATTGGGTATTCGATAAAAAATGAAACTGATTCACTTGGCACATTTTGTGTCAGGTGGGGACCAAAAATCATCTTTCATTGGCGTCTCTGTCCTCGAGAGCAGAGGTGCTTCTGAGAAAAATTATACTGTGCAGATGCCCGGTCCCGGGAAAGCATGTCCCGGGAAAGCGTGTCTCGTGGCCGCGCAAACTCAATTGCAATAGAGGGGTGGACCAGGTGCTCATCACTGGGGCCAGCTCAACTGGCGGTTGAAAGGACTGGGGAATTTTTGTTCCTTCATCTGCTTATACGCGGTCGGGCTCCCCACATTAAAAAAGACCTTGTGTCACATCTCACTCCAGTAGAGGAGTATGGCAAATATATACACTCAGGATTTGGTTGCACACATTTTTTTTTTCAACCTCAAAGAAAAGGATCAACATGACTGACTAGGCTGAAAATTATGCCGCAGTAGGTTGCCATTGCTTTTTGCGGTAGACTGGTGGCCAGCCAAGGCTATAGAACACAATCTGTCCTATTACTTGACTCATAGCTAGAGGGGAAGAAATGTATTATATTATTAAGTAGTAATTAGTGGGGGATCAGTTTATTACTTCATAACAATAGAAAACCGACCCCCCAATTTATGCCCAGTAGAAGCCTTAATCATGTCTCCAACTATTATATTCAGTCAGTCAGTTAAGTGCCATACGTGATACATGCTTGGGCAATCATGTCTCGAAAAAGACATGACTGACTGGGCAGAAGATTATCCCGCAGTAGGTTGCCATTGCTTTCTGCAGTAGACTGATTGCCAGCCAAGGCTATAGAAGCCAGTCTGTCCTATTATTTAACCCATAACTGGAGGGAAGAGACGGATTAATACCTTTCCCAAGGGTATTTGTGCGTAAGTGAATGCAAGTAATTCAACTGGAATTCGAACCCGGCTCTCCGATTTCTTGTTCCGAGTTGATATCCACTGCACCACAAAAAAGCACATCCAACTGAAAACAACGTAACCTGAGGTTATCCTATAGTAAAATGGATAGCTTATCCAGGCCTATTTTATTAATTCCTTACTATTAATAAATTTTACATGTGCATCTTTGAATGTATAAATATTAGAAAAATCAATGACAAAGTGGGGAAAAAAATTTTGTATGTTTCATTGTTTAGGATTTCATCAAAACAAAGTGATATTCACACTGATGTAACCACACATGCACATGAAGAAAAGAGGATGCTGAAATTTTAGTCTTTAAAATCAAATTTTTTTTTTGTTCTACCCAATTTGATTTAGTCTTTTATTTTTATGTTTTTAATACTTAACTATCCTGTATTGTGAAAATAGAAGATCTGCTCAGTAAGAAAACATACAGATGTAGCCAAAAATTCCATTTTTTTTTTAAAAAATTTTTCTAACTATACATTCAGTTTTTATATTATTTACATTATTCGAACTATTGTCCTCATCTTTGGTCTTATTTGTACGACATTTAATAATAGATCATTCTATTAGTCTATTTTTCTGAGATGAGGTAGTATTTACATTATTCAGACTATTGTCCTCATCTTTGGTCTTATTTGTACGACATTTAATAATAGATCATTCTATTAGTCTATTTTTCTGAGATGAGGTAGTATTTACATTATTCAGACTATTGTCCTCATCTTTGGTCTTATTTGTACGACATTTAATAATAGATCATTCTATTAGTCTATTTTTCTGAGATGAGGTAGTATTTACATTATTCAGACTATTGTCCTCATCTTTGGTCTTATTTGTACGACATTTAATAATAGATCATTCTATTAGTCTATTTTTCTGAGATGAGGTAGTATTTACATTATTCAGACTATTGTCCTCATCTTTGGTCTTATTTGTACGACATTTAATAATAGATCATTCTATTAGTCTATTTTTCTGAGATGAGGTAGTATTTACATTATTCAGACTATTGTCCTCATCTTTGGTCTTATTTGTACGACATTTAATAATAGATCATTCTATTTGTCTATATTTCTCAGATGAGGTAGTATTTACATTATTCAGACTATTGTCCTCATCTTTGGTCTTATTTGTACGACATTTAATAATAGATCATTCTATTTGTCTATATTTCTGAGATGAGGTAGTATTTACATTATTCAGACTATTGTCCTCATCTTTGGTCTTATTTGTACGACATTTAATAATAGATCATTCTATTAGTCTATTTTTCTGAGATGAGGTAGTATTTACATTATTCAGACTATTGTCCTCATCTTTGGTCTTATTTGTACGACATTTAATAATAGATCATTCTATTAGTCTATTTTTCTGAGATGAGGTAGTATTTACATTATTCAGACTATTGTCCTCATCTTTGGTCTTATTTGTACGACATTTAATAATAGATCATTCTATTAGTCTATTTTTCTGAGATGAGGTAGTATTTACATTATTCAGACTATTGTCCTCATCTTTGGTCTTATTTGTACGACATTTAATAATAGATCATTCTATTAGTCTATTTTTCTGAGATGAGGTAGTATTTACATTATTCAGACTATTGTCCTCATCTTTGGTCTTATTTGTACGACATTTAATAATAGATCATTCTATTAGTCTATTTTTCTGAGATGAGGTAGTATTTACATTATTCAGACTATTGTCCTCATCTTTGGTCTTATTTGTACGACATTTAATAATAGATCATTCTATTAGTCTATTTTTCTGAGATGAGGTAGTATTTACATTATTCAGACTATTGTCCTCATCTTTGGTCTTATTTGTACGACATTTAATAATAGATCATTCTATTTGTCTATTTTTCTGAGATGAGGTAGTATTTACATTATTCAGACTATTGTCCTCATCTTTGTTGCCATTTGTACTACGTTTCGGCCGTTGTACGTTCCAACCTTCTTCAGGAGCTAGGAATTTTGAACTGAACCTTTTATTACAATCACTGGGGTAATACAGGGTTCATTTCAAAACTTCTAGCACCTGAAGAAGGCTGGAGCGTACAACGGCCGAAATGTCCTACAAATGGCAACAAAAATGAGGACAATAGTCCGAATAATGTAAAAACTGTAAATACTACTTCATCTCAGAAATATAGACAAATATTATCAGTCTTGTTATTGCTTTATCTTGTTAAAATAAAACCTAAAAAAAATTCAGAGAAAATTAAATTTAGTTTTCACTGTTTTAAATAGATTCATTGCAAAAAATGATTTAAAGAAAAAAAAAAAAATATACTTCAGAAAAATATTTAAAGTTCAATGTGCCATGTCCATACTTTCCTATCCTTTGTAACATTTAATAAATTTTGTTCATTTGCTATCTATTCAGGATGTGGGTGATCATGTCTCTCCACAATTTCCAATCTTTTCTTGCTCTTAATAAATTTTGTTCGTTTGCTATCTCTCCTAAACACTGTTCTGCCATCCATTTACACAAGCTCTTTTTTTTTTTTCTATGTGTCATGTCTATTCAGGATGTGGGTGATCATGTCTCTCCACAATTTCCAATCTTTTCTAGCTCTTAATAAATTTTGTCTGTATTCTATCTCTCCTAATCCTTGTTCTGCCATCTATTTACACAAACTAAGTACGTTATACATTGTTTTCTTGTGTCTCTTTTGCCTTCAATCTGTCCTGTGAGTATCAAATTTTCCAGGTCTACTTTCTTCATTATGTGTCTCAGAAATTTCAACTGTCTCTTTCACATAAAAAAAAAAAAAAAAGAGTTAAAATTTCTTGAGCACATAAATAATTACAAATGTTAAAAATTAAAGAGTACACAAAAGAACATTTCAGTTACTACCTCAAAGCTAATTATACCCAAATATTCCAGCAGCTACTGATTTACTTATTGGTATTCTACTTGCCTGTTTATCACCAATTTGGAGGTACAAGTCAAGATAAAGTTCACATACTTGCTTTCTTTATGATAACAAAACCAACAAAAATAAATCTAAAAAAAAAATGTAGAAACTAAATTACCTTTTTTTAACACATTAAGCTTAAAGGTTAAAAACAAACATTAAAAAGATTTAAAATTAAACTTAAAGAAACTGACTGAATCAATATTCTTATTGGTACTCAGATATTTTCCAGAATCAAGTGGATGTGCAGGGGATATCGACTCGGAACGACAAATATGTCTAATGGCAAACATAAGCTTGGACATAAACACACTAATGAATCTTTATAAAAAAAAATATTTTGAAGAGAAAAATGAATAATCTGACATGTTGAATTCCTTGCATTCACTTACGCACGAATACCCTTGGTATTAATCCGTCTCTTCCCTCCAGTTATGGGTTAAATAATAGGACAAATTAGGTTCTATAGCCTTGGCTGGCAACTAGTCTACTGCAGAAAGCAATGGCAACTTACTGCGGGATAATCTTCTGCCCAGTCAGTCATGTCTCTTTCGAGACATGATTGCCCAAAACGTGTATCATGTAAGGCACTTAACTGACTGACTGAATATAATAGTTCGAGACATGATTAAGGCTTCTACTGGGCATAAATTGGGGGATCGGTTTTCTATTGTGATGAAGTAATAAACTGATCCCCCACTAATTACTACTTAATAATATAGTACATTTCTTCACTCTCTAGCTATGAAACAAATAACAAGACCAATTGAGCTCTATAGCCTTGGCTGGCAACTAGTCTACCGCAGAAAGCAATGGCAACTTCCTGCAGGATAATCTTCTGCCCAATCAGTGTATCACGTATGGCACTTAACTGACTGACTATATATTCATGTAAACAAAAATTGAAATGTTTGGAATCAAAAGGTACTTTCCGCCACAAGATAAAAAAAAAAAAAAAAAAAAAAAAAAAAAAAAAGAGAAAATTCGTGTTTAAAGTTTGTCAACTTTCGAAACACCATAAATTTTGAACTATCTGAGATAAACCACTCAATTATAACATGCAAACAACAAAAAGCTGTGTGGCATTTTAAGCTTAACAAAAAAAAAACAAGAAAAAAAAAAAAAACGTTTTTACACATATAATGTAAATTGGGCACCAATATAGCGCAACTTTTGCACTACAAATTAGTGACATCATGCTCACCCAAGTTAGACAAAAGGTTTAAAATATGTCTAATAGCAAATATAAGCTTGCACAAAAACACATTAATGAATTTTCATGAAAAAATATTTTGAAGGGAAATAATGAATAATGTGACGTTATCAAAAGTAATCATTATACCCGATTACTGGTTAGACGACAACCACAATGAGTAGATAAAAATATTAATAGTATAAAAACCATAAACAAATGCTACCAGGATGTAGTACCTTCTACACCAACACTCGGCATGAGCCCTGCACAGGAAGGAGCATATTCGACACCATTGAAAATTATAGGAATTTAGACCTTGTAGCAAGTACATGATGATACAGTCGAGTTGCTTTTCCGATAGAGGAAGGTTTGACTAATACACTGTTAGGCTTAACTGATTTTCACATAAATGGTGGAAAGTACTTTCTCGTATTGAAGGTCTCGATATAGAATTCAATTTTTAAAAATATAGAAAGTGAATATCTCTGCCTTATTTCAACTTACCTCTCCTCACCCAATCACCATTATGAATATTAATCACAGTCCCAACCAAATCACTCACTCGATGTCGCTGCTGCCACAAATAATCCATGGCTTTTCGTGCTTTCTCCTATTCACAAGAGGAAAGAAAAGAAGAAAAAACATTCAATTTCACTTGTTAATCTTGATTAAGTAGCATTACTAAAGAATTCTGTAAATCTTCAATAAATGTGTGTGGGTGTATATATATATATATATATATATATATATATATATATACTCACACACACATAGTACTGTGCAAAAGTATTAGGACAAAAACTATTTTATCTTTAATGAGGTATATTAATAGAAAATAAACAATTTAATTGAAGTAATTTTATTTGATTTACTCAACAAATGCTTAAACAAGAAAAAAAACTTGTTACAAAATGAATTTAATATTTAGTATAATAGCCTTTTGCTTTGATCACAGCCTTCATTCTGTCAGGCATTGACATCACAAGCTTCTTCAATGTATCTTAATGTTATCTCCTGCCAAGCAGCTTGTATTTGTTCCCAAAGTGTGTCTTGCAAAGTAACATTAGATTTCTCAATTTTTTATCCAAAATATCCCACAGATGTTCAATAGTTTCAAAATAACTTGTTAAATAGAAAATAGGAAAAATTAGGAAAAAATTAAATAACTTCTTTTTAATACATTTCTTTTACACTTAGTTTTCAATAATCAATATTTATTAGCAATTTACTTGGCTTTTCACCCTGTATTTGAATTTCAGTGAGTTTTTTAGGAAAATCACCCTTGTCCTAATACTTTTGCACACTACTGGTAATGGGCAAAAGTGTTAGGACAGTGGTGATTTTAAACTTTATTTTGATTCCTCATAAAAGATGAAATAGTTCTTGTCCTAATACTTTTGCACAGTACTGTATATATACTAGGTGCGATTGGTAAATTGTCGCAATTATTTTGATGCCTCATAAAAGATGAAATAGTTCTTGTCCTAATACTTTTGCACAGTACTGTATGTGTGTGTGTGTGGTGTATCAAAAATACTTTTACAAACTTTAGATCAAAACAAAGACAAAAGTCAATATAAACATATACCCGCAAATCTAAATTCATATTTGGCCTCCATATGAAATCACATCTTTGTTCGTCTTTTCTGAGAATTTCTTGAGTTCAGCTCATCGAAACACCTTCCTACTTAAAAACTTCACTTACCTAAGATATATAGACGACGTTCTTTTAATATATTCTCACAACAAAAATCTAGTAATAATAAAGAAAATAAATAACCATAGAATCTACCTATATTTGTTTATATTTCTGAGATGAGGTAATGTAATTATTTACATTGTTTAGACTTCTGTTCCTCATCTTTGTTGCCATATTCAAGAATTCTGAGTTCTATCCCTGGCTACAGTAGGATAGAACTCAGAATTCTTGAATATGGGGTAGGACTTGGGACCCTGCCCTTAAACAAATCCCAATGAGACTTGCTCCGTCAGGGAGGAAGCCCGCTCAACCCGACTAGGGTGAATGCGGCATACATACATACATACATACTACAGTAGAGGAGAACAAAACCATTGAGAGTAAAGTTCAAGGGAAATAACTGGGAAATAACTGAGACATTTGGAAGTGGCATGACTCGTAGGAACTAGAACACTCTACTCTACTTAATGAAATAAAAAGTTCAGTTTAAAATTTTTAATCACCTGAAGAAGGGTGGAGCATACAATCGCCGAAACATCATGAATATGGCAACAAAAATGAGGACAATAGTCTGAACAATATAAATAGTGTAAATAGAACTTACCATCAAATTTTACACATGAATTTGAAATAGACGAATCTCTACCATTTCTAGACATCTTATTAATATGTAACAACTAGCAGTTTAGCCCGGTCTCACTTGGGTAGTTTAAGGAATAAGAAGAAGAAAAAACATATGATGAATTTACATAGCAAATACTAACACAACGTCCACCCTCGTCAAGGGGCAACATATATAGATAATATAAAGTGGGGTCATCGATTCTATATTATAATCAATACATAAACTGATCCCTGACCTTGTGGGGTGATAATATATATTTTTCTACCCTTAATTTTGGCTTTCTGATCAATTTTAAGGTGTTGTTAGCATTCTAAAATTTTTATCTACATCTGAGCACAACTCCTATCAAGCTAGAGTGCAAAATGCAGACACTAAGTTGAATCTATCAAACAAATACACAACGTCCACCCTCGTCACTTTCATAGATACAGATAACAAATTAGTTTCCAGAGTTTGTCACAAATTAACAAAAACTAATTAATTTCTATTTCCATCGACCAAAAAATAAAATCAGTACTAATCATAGGATTCTACTACAGAGCTCTTAGGGTATGCAGCCTTGAATACCTAGATGATTGTTGGTTGGTTGTTTTGTTTTTATGGCATATCAACCTCGGCAGGTCATTTATTGCCAACTAAATTTTATTTATTTATTGTTGTTTTTATATAAGTTTTTGTGTCTAGTAATACTTTTTTCTTTTCAAGTAACAAGATTCATTGGGATTTGTTTTTAAGGGCAGGGTCCCCAAGTCCTACCCTGTTATTTAACCCATAACTGGAGGGAAGGGACGGATTAATACCTTTCCCAAGGGTACCAGTGCCGAAGTGAATCCAGGGTATTCAACTGGAATTTGAACTCAGCTCACCGATTTCTCTTTCTGAGCCGATATCCACTGCACCACAACGCACATCCAACACTAAACACTTACAGCACCTGGTATTCCCAAGTGGTCACCCATCTAAGTACCGACCAGGCTCAATGTTGCTTAACTTCGGTGATCAAGTGAGAACCAGTGTATTCAACGTGATATGGCCGTAAGCCATACCTAGACGAAGAAAACAAATACATTGAAAAAACATTTAGACTTTTTCACTAACTACATCATTTGATCCTTACTGGTAGAAAATAAGTATATAAAATTCACAAATTCAAAAAATTTCATCCCACCAACACAGAATTCATAATTTTTACCTTTGAAAATAAATTAGTTATACTCAACGAGGTTCTTTATCACCACCTCCAAGACAATCAGAGATATAATTAGGAAAAAAAAAAAAATTCCTGCTAGCAGTTGGAAACATGCAGTTTTTTAATCTCCAGAAATTCTGTAGTTTTTTGGTTTTTTTTAAGAATAAAATAATTCTCCAAATATGATTTCATATTTCAGGATTTGTTCACTTACCTCAAATATACTTTCACCTGTAAGCCGGCTGAGGGCAGCAAATTCCAGAATAATTGTTCCTGCACAAGCAGTACAGGTGTCTTTATGTCGACTTCTCAAATCAGCATCAATGCCATGCAACAAATTCACCTAAAAGAAAAAAATTGCATCATATAAACCATTGCTGTTCAAATTTATTTATTCCTTCTTACAGATCTATCTATCGCTCGGTTCACACTCTACCCACGTCTATTGAACAGGTTAAGAGGCTCATCCCTTGTTCCCTGTTTAGGATGTAGTTTCCGGCTTTCTCTTTTCTGATCTTCTTTGTTTTGTTTTTTTCAATTGGAGTAGATAGATCTATCGCCCGGTTCGCATTCCACCCACGTCTATTGAACAGGTTAAGAGGCTCATCCCTTGTTCCCTGTTTAGGGTGTAGTTTCCGGCTTTCTCTTTTTCAATCTTTCCACTCCTATGTAGCCCCCTGCACATCAGTGGCGTTACCGCCTTGCTCGGGGTGATATGATTAAAAAAAAGTCAAAACTATTTTGGAGAATTATCTTGTAAACAAAAGACATTCGTAATTTTATATCCATTTGGATAACCATACAATGGAATGGAGGAATGTTATCTTCAGCTGTCATTATCTACTAACTGTAAAGATTTAATGAAAATATGTAATTTAGCCTGAAAAACAGCAAAAGGCAAAATAAAAGTTTAACCCACCTTAGGATAAGGAATACCCGTAGTTGTATTAAATGCTGGAAGTAATCGCATTCCCACTTCTCGAGCCATGTCCCGCAATTCATTGTTGTACCAAAGCATTCCTTTCCGCTTCTTCTTCAAAAAACTGGCCACTACATGTCCACCAAGAAGACCTCTGTAAAGAATCAGAGATCATCATTAACGAATTCAAAATTATACAACTGATGTACAATAATAATTGGAACATCTACATAAACATTTCATACACCAAAAAAAGAAACTATTAGGGAAAAAAAGTAGGAATTATTATCAATAAAATATAAGAAAAACTAAATAGTGAATGCAACTATGACGAGAAAAATAGATTTAAAAAAAAAAAAAAAAAACACAGTTGGAACACATCTAAAACTTGATAGACTCTTTCCACGATAATTGTTGTTCGGTCAGCAAGTTAAGTGCCATACGTGATAGACACTTGGGCGATCATGTCTTGGAAGAGACATGATTGACTGGGCAGAAGATTATCCCGCAGTAGGTTGCCATTGCTTTCTGCAGTAGACTAGTTGCCAGCCAAGGCTATATAACCCAATCTGTCCTATTATTTGACTCATAGCTAAAGGGGAAAGAAATGTTTTTTATTATTAAGTAGTAATTAGTGGGGGATCAGTTCATTACTTCATAACAATAGAAAACTGATCCCCCCACTTTATGCCCAGTAGAATCCTTAATCCTGTCTCCAACTATTATATTCAGTTAAGTACCATACGTGATACATGCTTTGAGCAATCATGTCTTGAAAGAGACCTGACTGACTGGGCAGAAGATTATCCTGCCATTACTTTCTGCAGTAGACTGGTTGCTGACCAAGGCTATCCTGTTACTTAACCCATAACTGGAGGGAAGAGATGGGTTGATACCTTTCCCAAGGATATTTGTGTGTAAGTGAATGCAAGAAATTCAACTGGAATTCGAACTCAGCTCCCCGATTTGTCATTCCGAGTCGATATCCACTGCACCACAATTTACCAAAAAGAAGTAAAAAGCTAACAGACCCAGTTAGAAGGGTTGGATGTTTTACCTAAGTTCTTAAAGACTGGAACTACAGATTAGCATTTCCAGCAAATAATATTAGAAAGAAAAACATTAAATTGTGAAGTAAAATAGAATGTAGTTCATATATAGAAAACAATATTGCAATGTTATGAATATAAAGAACTATCTTTAAATTAATTACTGTGTATACTCGTGGATAGGTCGCACCCTTAAGTTTGAGGCAAAAAATTGGGTATTTGAGTTTGACCCGCAGATAGGTCGCACTGGAATCTGTGAAATTACACTGCCCATTGATAAAAATAAATATTATGAAATATTTACCTTCACTTCAAAAATCTGCTTACAAATATTGAAACATTTTTACTGTACCAGCATATTTTCAAATATAAACAAAATTTATTAAAACATCAGCAGGATATATCGAATACATCAGCAGGATATATCCGAATATGCATGCTCGATACATGCTATAGGGCAAGGTTGTAATTCAAGATGTAAACAGTGTCAAACCTACGCGGATTGGAAATGGAAATATTATGCAATTTTATTCTAATAAATGTATATATTTCTAACAGTATCAGATCAGTATAAAGCTGTGAATCAGTAGGATCATTTTGTACACGATTTGTGCAGAGGACAGCTTTCCAATGCTTAGCATATGCATTCTGATACTTGGATCTAGGTCTACGCGTTACCGCAATGACAGTTACTGAAAAATTACTGCTGAATTTACAGGTATGTCTAGTAGATAGGTCACACCCCTAATTTTTAAGAAAATTTTGGTAAAAAAGGGTGACTTATCAGCAAGTATATATGTTAATTATATCTATTGGCATTTTGGAGTCATGGATTATAGAATTGTGGAAAAATGCATAAGTAATGTTTTAATCGCATATTTATAGTTGGTAGTAATGCTATTAATGTTTTCAAAGCACTTCCTCCTTAAAAGGTTATGTTCTTTTTTAATTAAACTAGCGTTTGAGAAAATGAAAATTGTGTCCTATGTTATTGCAATGTAATATGGTATGCCCATACTTAAGTCTCTTTCTTGTTCGTAAATCTGGGCTTTTAGATTCTGTGAAGTTTCCCTTTATCTGGAACTACAGATTAGGATTTCCAACAAGTCAAAAAGCAAGAGGCAGAAAGGTGTTTATCACACACTTTAGAAAGAAAAGGAGCCAGTTCAGGAGCATGTCTTCAGGACTATTAACAGGTTATCATAAGGTTCACATGTTTTATGATGATAGATTAGAGACAATAGCAGAAAACATGAATATCACGCAACAGAGACTCAGAAAGTTAGACAAGGATTTTCCAGATGAGTCAAGGGTGGAGTTTCAAGAGAATTTATAGGCGAAACATTCTTCTATGTTAGCAGAAACTGTCAACACTTCAAATTGATTGAAGTGAGGAGGAATAGAAAACTTACTTTTATTTACACTATTACAGAACTACTCGTAGTCATGAGAGCCAAAGTTGTGAGATATGGGACCTCATTCTATCCACAAAGACTTAGTTCCTCCAAAAACATGTTTACATTTATTACAAGTAGCTACAAATCGGAGCCTGTTGTGACAGCAACCGTCATGTTGGTATAGCCGAAAAAAGTGATTCCTGTAGGCTATAGTGTCTGAACATGGAGAAGATTGAAGTTTCTCCTGGTATTTCTGAGAAGGAACAAAGGTATCTATTCTGGGCCAGGTCCCCAAGTTCTACCCTTGTTATTTAACCCATAACTGGAGGGAAGGGACGGATTAATACCTTTCCCAAGGGTACCAGTGCTTAAGTGAATGCAGGGTATTCAACCTGAATTTGAACTCGGCTCACCGATTTCTCTTTTCCGAGTCGATATCCACCACACCACAATGCACATCTGTCCATAAACGCTTACAGCACCTGGTATTCCCAAGTGATCACCCATCTAAGTACAGACCAGGCTCAATGTTGCTTAACTTCGGTGATCGAGCGAGAACCGGTGTAAACAACATGATATGGCTGTAAGCCAATAAACGCTTACAGCATCTGGTATTCCCAAGCGGTCACCCATCTAAGTACTGACCAGGCTGAATGTTGCTTAACTTCGGTGATCAAGCTAAAACCGGTGTATTCAACGTGATAGGCAGTAAGCACACACATCCATCACTAAACGCTTACAGCACCTGGTATTCCCAAGCGGTCACCCATCTAAGTACTGACTAGGCTCAACGTTGCTTAACTTTGGTGATCAAGTGAGAACCGGTGTATTCAAGCATATAAATAGATGACTGGAACAAAATATCAATAGAGACTACAGTATGATCAGAGTTGGTAAGAAGATAGTGTTATTAAGCTCAGAATGGTTTAGTCTAATTAGTATTTTTGCTGGCTTTTTTTGGCTTGCATTACCAAATAAAGATAGAACATCCACTTCTCTTTATACTCGTTCTACACCTGAAGGCTGGAGAAACTGCTCAAATCCAAGAACACCCATTTTCTAAGTTATTCCTTGTTGCAGACACTTACTCATATTCATGTTTTTTTTTAATCCACAGAGCCAATCTGTAGTCTATTACGTAAGTATGATGAGCAGGCCTTAATTACAGTTTCTGACATGACCAGTGATTGTACAAGACCTTCATGTTCAAACCGTCATGATGATTTATGACGATCTACCCAATTTCACTCCCAAGCCACGCCAAACCAGGATGTAGTTTTCAGGCACTTCATATGAACATCCACATAGAAAGGATAAAAGCGGTTTTGTCTTTATCTAAAGTGTTTGTTTGATAGACCAGTGGATGGTTCTTTTTGTGGCATCCACTTTAACTGAAAGAGAATGGAAAGTAAAAGGCCGAATGAGAATTTTTTTTTAGAGATCAAGTGGCAACAAAACCAGAAATAGAGTATATATGCGTGCTAATTTATACTAACAGTCATGTTTGGGATCAGGGAGAGTTTAGGTCCACTATTGGCAGGAGATAGACGTGCCTAACATGCAGTTCTGAAGGCTCTATTTGTATTGCCAGCCTCCACATCAGGTTGAGCAGATGCACGAGAAGACGTTAAAGAGATGAGCTGACATAGCAGAAACTATCCCAAGTATCATCTACCTACCCACCCGAGCAGGCAAAACCCTGTAAAAAATATTTATAAATAATATAGGAAACAAAACTCACGTTCCTATTTTTTGATGTGGCGTTTGTCTTTCATTATGTTAACTTGTGAGCAGATAACATGACCTTTGCCAGTTTTCGGTGCAGACCAACAAGGTCAGGAAGCAACATGAGTTGACATAGCAGAAACTATTCCAAGTATCATCTACCTACCCACCCAAGCGGGCAAAACCCTTTAAAAAATATCTATAAATAATATAGGAAACAAAACTCACGTTCCTATTTTTTGATATGGCGTTCATCTTTCATTATGTTAACTTGTGAGCACATAACATGACCTTCGCCAGTTTTCAGTGCAGACCAACAAGATCAGGAAGCAACATAAATAATCATTGGCCTGTTGGTGGAAAAGCTTAGTTGAGGTTTGCATTTGACATTCACAACAGAGCTACCCACTGAGATCATCTCCTCAGATGGACATTATCAAGAAGTCATTTCCCCAACAATATGGTAATTATGAGATTTAAATCCAGGTTTCATGGTCAAAACACTAATGCTCTCACCACTTGGCCATACACCCATCAAAAAATGTATACACTCTACAAATTAATTTATTTTTCTAACACGAACAATTATACATAAGAGCAGTCAAAGACGGCAAACCTCCACCAAGGCAATATCAACATCATCTAGGCAATTAATAAAAGATGAGTATTAAAATGAGTATAACTGAAATTAACTTAACCACTCTTAAGAGTGAAAATACAAAAAAAAAAAAAAAAGTGAAATTAAAAATTAGGCTACAAAAATTGTGCAAGAGTTCGTTTTTACTTTTTACCAGCAGTTATTACCCAGCTAAGATGGGAAGAGTTTAAGTTTACTTTTAATTTTTTTATATAACTCAATCTGCAGACATTAAATACGGGAGATAACTCTTTTTTTGTCAGTATGAATCTATATAATTAAAACTTAAAATGTGTGTCAGTGTATGCATGTGTATCTGTATATGTATCCTAAATGATTTCTGTTAACATACTTCCACATTTTTCATCCAATTTGTTTCAAAATTTACCTAACCCTTGCAAATTTATTATTCTACACAATATAGACAAACAAACTGCGTTTAATCTTTGTTTTAATTTCTCATTTTTAAGCATTTTTTTGTGAAAGGTAAGTTCAACACAGTAACTTTTACATAGAGAATAACTTTCAAAATACAAGAGTTATCTCCCATATTTAATGTGTGCAGATGTAAGTCATATAAAAAAAAATATTAAAAGTAAACTTAAATAGATTTTTAACTAATTGTAGTCCAGCTGTTTAATGTGATTAACGAGCAAAAGAACACAAGCCTGAAGTTTTAAAATTTAAAATTTGTGCCAAGTATACCGATTTTTCTTGATTAAAACTTTAAGTAAAAACTCTGAGAAGGTTTTGATGAGAAAGAAATTACTATCTTGTAGTGAATACAGAATGAAACTATCCCCATTCTGCATAGTGGCACATATCCCCTTACAAAGACCAATGCTTAAATTGCCCACGGGAATTCTTACTTTTCCCATCCTGTGCAACACAGGGTACTTACTGCTAGTGTTTACTATAACTCAAAAGAATTACACATTACTCTTAATTTTGGATCATAAATTTTTTGTGTCATCTAATTGATATTTTATTAATAATAATTCCATATGCATATACATTTTTTGAGACACCTTATATTGTAATATTTAGGGGAAAAAAATCAGTTCACTCATTCAAACAACTGAGGACTATTTACATTATTCGGACTGTTGTCCTCATTTTGATTGCCATGGTCAAAGCGTTTTGGCCATTGTATGTTCCAAACTTTTTCAGGGTATTGGAATTCTGAACTCTTTTTTTCGATCACTGGGGTAGATTGTTCTCATTCTATGAGTCATGCCACTTTCAGATGTCTTCGTTATCTCCATTTAACTTAAGTTTTTTGTTCACCACTGCTGTATCCAGAACAATCTACCCTAGTAATCGAAAAAAGGACAAAGTTCAAAATGCTACTCACTTGAATAAAATAGGAGCATAGAACGGCCAAAACGTTGTGAATATGGCAACAAAGATGAGGACAACAGTCCGAATGATGCCAATATTATAAATAATTACAATGCCTCATCTCAGAAATATAGACAGATATTGAAGGTAAATATGGTAACAAAGATGAGGACAACAGTCCGAATGATGTCAATATTATAAATAATTGCAATACCTCATCTCAGAAATATAGACAGATATTGAAGGTAAATATGGTAACAAAGACGAAGACAACAGTCCAAATGATGTCAATATTATAAATAATTACAATGCCTCATCTCAGAAATATAAGCATAAACTGAGAATTAGTATCTGTAAAGAAAAATGAAAAAAAAAAAATCTAATTTTAATTACTGACCTTATAAAAAAAAAACTTACCCTAAAACTCTGATATTAGTTTCAAATACAGAGACCACTACATCACTGTCAAACTTGGTGTTTTTAATCACAAGTCGTACTGCATTTTCAAATTCATCTAACTGCCCAAGAATCTGAAAAACATATTTTAGTAATATTTAAAATCAAATACTATTTTTCAAGACAGGATGTCTTTTTCAGAGATAAACTTCAAAACCTCAAAAAATATCACACGGAAAAAACAATAAAATTTCTTTTCTCCATAAATAACGTTTTGTTTGATTCAGTTTAATATAATTTGAATAGATTTTTACTACTCTTAAATGTATCTTCTCTCATGTAAATTTCTTAGGTCAATGGATACACATTTTCAAGAATTAGAAGTTGTTTTATAAATTCTTTCAAAAAAGAAAAAAAATCTGAAATTTCAAATCTATGATTATATGAAAAAATATTTTTACTACTTAAATGCCAAAGATAGTACACAGGTGACTTGAATGGTTGAATCATGAAAGACTCACTCAAAGTCTTGATTCTGAGATAAGACAACATCATAAGTTATACGTTAAAGTGCACTTAAAACGGAAACAGAAAAAAAGATAAAGTAACTTATTTGAGTAGATTTACTATTCGAAAAGAGTCATTAATAGTATACAGAAAGTATATACATTTCTTTTAAAAGGTTTTATTTTGTCAGAGGAATTATCCTGAGTCCGTCAAGTGCCATACGTGATACACGCTTTGGGTGATCATGTCTCTTTCAAGACATGACTGACTGGGCAGAAGATTATCCCACAGTAGGTTGCTATTACTTTCTGCGGTAGACTGGTTGCCAGCCAAGGCTATAGAACCCAATCTGTCCAATTATTTAACCCATAACTGGAGGGAAGAGACAGATTAATACCTTTCCCAAGGGTATTTGTGCATAAGTGAATGCAAGGAATTCCACTGGAATTTGAACTCGGCATCTTGAGTCAAGTTGGTTTAAATTCCATAGTTTTTTTTTGTTTTGTTTTTTGTTTGGGCGAGGGGAGGGGGTATTATGAATTCTTGTCAGCAATAAATTTTAAATACTGAGTATTTATTTAAAAAACAATTTAAAATAGATCACCTTTTCCTAACTAAAAGGAATGAAGAATACAAGCACACGGTGGCTGTATACACATATGTGCAAATATATTGGACCTGGGTTTGAATATCCCCAGGGTCCCATAAACTGTAACTAAGGTCCACTCAGCATATTTGTAGTATAAACAAGAGGTCGGCAACCTTATGTTAACTATGTGCCAACTTAGGGTTTTAAAATCATTCAGTGAACCAACAGCATACGTATTTTTATACAAGTCAAGGTCAATATACCTTTTCTACAATATATTTTATATAGTATATGTCCTTTCCTGGTCTGAGCCAATTGCTTGATATCACCAACATACTTTGTTACTTTGAGTTTTTACACAATTTTCTAAATGTTCAGGTATTAGGAAACTTTGTTGTGGACTTAACACTGCTTTCATGGGAGAGAAAATTTGCTCACAGAAATAAGTTGAACCAAAAGCTGAAAGAAGAGCAAAAGTAATTTTCTTCAAACAGACGAGAGTTCTTAAAAGGGATGTTCAACAGTAGAGAATAACAGCAGACTTTTCTAAATTTTCGTCTTTCAGAGACTTTCTTAGTTCAACATATTGTGTCATTAGAAATTGTTTGGTGTAGCATGTGTGCTGTAGGTTGCTAACCCCTGGTATAAAACATAGATGGGCTGTGTGTGTTGAACAAACAAAAATTTGCCTGAGCAGGCATCTGCAACAGGGACTGTTTAATTGCCTGAGCAGACAGATGTGTACCCTCTAAGACATGAAAACAGACATTAGTGAAAAATACTTTATGTCTTATTACAGAGATCAAATACTATTTCATTATTGGGTTCTCCAAGACAGGAATAAATATACAATAATAAATAAATAAATAATAATAATAAATACAATAATTAATAAATAAATAATATAATAATAATAAATAATAATAAAAACAATAATTTAATAATAATTATAAATACAATAATAAAAAATATAATAATAATAATATAATAATAAATAAATAATAATAATAAAAACAATAAATACAATAATAATTTAATAATAATTATAAATACAATAAAAAATAAATAACATAATAATATATAAATAATACAATAATAAATAATAATACAAATCCCCCTATGAATGAATTTGCCCGAGCCACAAGATTAGCAACTAGGTACCACCCTTTTACTATGAAACCCATAAAATGTAAACACAAATTCTACTCCAGTAGCTTCTTTTCTCACACTTCCTGCCTGTGGAATTCTTTTCCATTTACTTGCTTCCCTAACAGCTACAATCTCCAAGAATTTAAATGTAAAGTCAATAGTCATCTATCTCACTAACCTGTATCTTCACTCTCTCTCTCTCTCTCTCATGCTCCTTTCTCCATCCACTCCACTCTCATCAGTATTTACATCCTTCTCTTACCCACTTCCTGACACCCCCTATAACCTCTCACTCTTTCTCATAATTTTCCTCCTATGTAACCCCCTGCAAAATAGTAGCAATAAAATGCCTTGCTTGGGATGACATGATTAAAAAAAAAAAATTAATAAAAGAATAGACTCATTGTGAGTTTGTAGACTACAATAGGGTCATAGAAATTCTCATTGCATTGTTAAATGTTTGAGCTTAACAAAACATTCTGATATGAACTGCAACTTACTAATTCCTGTATAAACTCCTTACTAATTCCTGTATAAACTCCTTACTAATTCCTGTATAAACTCCTTACTAATTCCTGTATAAACTCCTTACTAATTCCTGTATAAACTCCTTACTAATTCCTGTATAAACTCCTTACTAATTCCTGTATAAACTCCTTACTAATTCCTGTATAAACTCCTTACTAATTCCTGTATAAACTCCTTACTAATTCCTGTATAAACTCCTTACTAATTCCTGTATAAACTCCTTAACCTAATTCCTCCTTACTAAACTTCCTTGTATAAACTAATTCCTAATTCCTGTATAAACTCCTGACTAATTGAATGTCTTTACTGTTTATTCTGAATTCTTGTCAAAGTTTCAAGAGCTTTGTAGTTGATGAAACAGAGAAAAAACATCTGTTGGTATTTAATAGTTTATTTACAAAGCATTTATAGTGTAAAAACGGTGTTTCTGGTTCCTTCACCTGGAATGAAAAAAAAAATATTCTTTTGGAACAAAATTTGTTTTTGAGTTCACTATGATAATGGTAAAGATTATCCTGGGATTAATGATGCTTACGGTTCAAAGGTTTGTACATTGCACAAGGTTTTTTAGTGAAGTGATAAATGTGCATTGCGGTGGAGTAGATATCGACTCAGAACGACAAATCGGGGTGCCGAGTTCAAATTCCAGTTGAATTCCTCGCATTCACTTACACACAAATACAAATTGGCAAAGGTATTAATCAGTCTCTTCCCTCCAGTTATGGGCTAAATAATAGGACTGACTGGGTTCTATAGCCTTGGTAGGCAACCAGTCTACCACAAAAAGCAATGGCAACCTGCTGCGGAATAATCTTCTGCCCAGTCAGTTATGTCTCTTTTGTGACATGATAGCCCAAAGCGTGCATCACGTATAGCACTTAACTGACTGACTGAATATAATAGTTGGAGACATGATTAAGGTAATTTCTATGCGCAAATTAAAAAGTTTCCTCCCTTACCTGAAAAAAATTTGTATAATTTTATCACTTGTGAACGCCATACACTTTTATCTCTAATCACGCACATGTCAGCACAATCTGGTATACGGCAGACAGATCAAAAAATTCAAATCTGTGATTAAGAAATTGTTTTATTCTAAATTTCACGCTATGAATAAATAAATAATTGTGTAAATTAATTTAACATAAAATTTGTTAATGTGTCACAGATGTATATCTTATTTTTGCAAAAATTTGAAAACTGAGAATAAACTTTTTTTTTTGTGTCAATCGCTCAAAAATGGCGGCAAAATTCAAAAATAGAAAAAAAAAATCTCAAACTTTATATTCCAATCAATATAATTTTCTGTTTGAAATAAACCAGAGTATTTTACTTAAAATAGTAAATTGAATCATTTAGCTTTCAATTAAAAAAAAATAAAAGTTTCAAGAAAGCTTTTTCATTTTTAAAAATTCAGTTTAAAAGTTAGATATCAAAAATGAGGTGAGGTACCTACATTTAACCCTCTAAAGCCATTCGTATCATATTTGATACAGTATTTCCCAATAAGGAAACATTTGGTATTTCCCCATAAGGAAACATTTGGTATTCATTGACTGAGCAGTCAGTACTGCTTTCATTTGAAATTTATAAAATATTTCTCTTTTATTTTTCAGGAAAATATTTCTTTCAAGGCTTGTTTTCATACTGTATCAAATATGATACGAATGGCCCTAGAGGGTTAAGTGTTATAAGTGATACACACTTTCTTGAAAAAAACATGACTGACTGGGTAGAAGATTTTCCCGCAGTAAATTGCCGTTACTTACTGCGATAGACTGGTTGCTAACCAAGGCTATAGAACCCAATCTGTCCTGTTATTTAACCCATAGCTGTAGGAAGAAGAGACACATTAATACCTTTCCCAAGAGTATTTGCATATAAGTGAATGCAAGGAATTCAACTGAAATTCAAGCTCAGTTTTTCAATTTCTCGTTCCGAGCCAATATTCAGCTCACCACAATATACTTGACTGAAAATTTTATACAATATTTTTATCTCCTCATCTTCTGTAGCTTCAAGTACTTCTACTGAAACATCATCAGGATCAACTGAATTACTCTTCTTCCTCTTTTTATCTACTGCAAATATCTTGCAGCTCTGTGAACATTATGCAATTTTCAGAACAAATACAACTGCTTTGAATGTTGCTATTCCTTCCCATTTCTTGATCTTCTCATAAATTTAATTTCCGTTTGCTCCATTCATTTCTTCCAATTCTCGACATTCTTTGTCAAGTCTGCTTTCCTCTTCTTCATTACCAAAGTGTATGGATCAGTTATAATAAATTTAATAAAGGAGAAAAAGAAATTGAACATGAGAGGTAGTTTCTCCCAATACAGCAAATTGCTACAAAACCAAAATATTAACTTGAAAACTTTAATCCTGTTTTTAAATAGCTTAGTCAGATAGTGACTTATTTACATTGTTCGGACTGTTGTCTTCATCTTTATTGTCATTGTTGTAACCCTAAAAGATTACTGCGTGAGTAACCACCAAAATGGAAGTTGGGAATAATAGTATATCAACAAGTAAAAAACTTGCATACTGCATGAAGTAGTTACACTGCTAGCCAGTATAATCACTCTCCTCTACTCCACGTATTTAAGAGGATAGGAACATACCATTCCTGTATATAGATAGGTATACAAAAAAGTCATATTCATGATGTTCCGGCTGTTATATGGTATGACCTTCTTCAGGTGACAGTAATTTCGAAATGAACTCCTTTTTTTGGTCCAGTGGATAAAAGTGATGGTAGGATCCAGTGATCAAAACTAAATAGATATCACATGTAACTAGAAAGGAAAATAATGACATAATCAAGATTTTGGCATTCCACAGGACTTCAAATAAAAGGTTAGGAAGGAAACCCCCAATCGATACCAGAAAGAACAATAACAGCTACTGGATTTGAGGAACCTATTTTCTTGAAGAATTATATAAACTTTCAACTGAAAGTATCGCTAGCAGCTCTGTCAATGAATACTAAATATTTCCTTATAAAGAAACAGCTAATATTACTGTTGCATTGTGTTCTACAACAAGTGATCAGTAGTCAACTTCCACCTGTCTCTTACTTTACTTCTTTTAAGTGTCATGTCCTTTCAAGATGTAGGCAATCATAGCTTTCCATATCTCCCTATCTGTGGTTACTCTTAGCATGCTTTTTCCTGTTACACCAAGCAACCCTTGTTCCATCATCCACCTGATCAGGCCCTTAAGTTATCCACTGCTTTCCTCTGTCTCTTTTTCACTCTATCTGGCCTGTTAGTATCAGGTTCTCCAAGCCCTCCTTCCTCATTGCATGTCCCAGGAACTTTAGCTGTCTTTTCCTGATGCTCAGTATTAATTTCCTTTTTGTTTCTGTTGGGGCGCTCTCCACCTTTCCACGGAAATGGACTATTTGAATCACTATATAAAATAGTAGTGATTATACCTCAAGGAAGGAAGTCGAGTGAGCGAATCAGTCGGGTA
The DNA here is from genome assembly GCA_037127315.1 of Ascarosepion bandense. NCBI lineage: Eukaryota > Metazoa > Mollusca > Cephalopoda > Sepiida > Sepiidae > Ascarosepion > Ascarosepion bandense. The sequence goes on along the minus strand of JBBBDQ010000513.1, from coordinate 4,319,914 downwards.
TTTCCGGTATTGCACCGGAAGTGTTCTGAACAGGTGAAGAGGCTCATCCCTTGTTTCCTGTTTAGGATGTGGTTTCCGGCTCTCTCTTTTCCAATCTTTTCACTCTTATGTAGCCCCCTGCACATCAGTGGCGTTACCGCCTTGCTCGAGGTGATATGATTAAAAAAAAAACAAAAAAAAAAAACTAGTCAATCTATCACGTCCCTACGACGATACTGTATACTAATTACCTTGTTCTGTATTCTACTAATCCTCACCTCTTGTAAATACTTCTCTTTCCTGTCAATACACCTACTTTTATTCTATTACGTTGTTTTGTATTGTTTTCACATAATTCTGTTATCCGACGTAACAGTTTCCATCTTTTCCAAAACCTCATAGTTGCTCAGATGCTCGATTCATGATATCCACAGCATCCTTCTGTAGAACCACATTTCAGTTGCTTCAAGTCTTTCATCTTTGGTGATATTGTCCAGCATTCAATGCCATATTGAAGAACTGACATCACACAGCAATCCAGTACTCTTTTCTTTGTTTCTAGCGAAATTGTCCTGTCTCTTAATACTCTACTCAGCTCCTGGAATGCATTCTTGTGCTTTTGGATCTCAAAAATATAAATGTATAGAAACTGCCGTGACCACAAAGTGAGGGGTCATTTTATATATTGATTGTAATATGGAATTGATCCCCCACTTTATATACATTATGCTTCTGTAGAACCACATTTCAGTTGCTTCAAGTCTTTCCTTCATCTTTGGTGATATTGTCCAGCATTCACTGCCATATTGAAGAACTGACATCACACAGCAATCCAGTACTCTTTTCTTTGTTTCTAGCGAAATTTTCCTGTTTCTTAATACTTTATTTCTTGCTTACTTAACATATGCAAATAGGTATAATCCTATTTATTAATCAAGTCTAATTACCACTTACACTTTCTTTGTATTTCTTTAGGCCCTTCGGTACCTCATCCCGATTCATCACTAACCTTAGCTCTTCCACCAAATTCAGTAATTCTCCAGTCATCCATCCCAACAATCGCTAGACACATGAAACTCAGAACTGCCAAATTGGTAAACAGAAACACTAGCTTTTGAATTGCCTGGTTATATCGGTATCTCCACATGCACACATTCTTTTAATGGCAGATTTTATACTTACAGCTAAAGAGTCCAAGGAGTCTATCAGGGTAAGAGAAAAACTGAAAATAAAAGAATTTAAAAAATATAATTATTTTAAAGAAACATGTTGATATTGAGTCAGTTTATTTTCATTAAAATATCGATGATAATACGATCTCCACTGGACATCAGATTTTACAATCTGTTAGATAAACAGATGTTTTTTTTTTCTGTAGACTAATTTGTCCATGGTTAAATATAATTAACAGAATCCAGCACCCTGCAAAAAAAACTGACAAAGTTTGCAGTGAACAATAACTAGAGAAAGAAAAGAGAAGAACAAGACAAAAATAATATTTAGCAAATAATATATACATGGCAAAGCAATAGTATATATTATATAATATATATACTACATATACTATATATTATATAATATATATACTACTATACTATATATTATATAATATATATACTATATACTATATATATATATATTATATATATATATACTATATAATATATATACTACATATATACTACATATATTATATATTATATAATATATATATATATATATATATTATATAATATATATACTACATATACTATATATTATATAATATATATACTACATAATATATATATTATATATACTATATATTATATAATATATATACTACATATACTATATATTATATAATATATATACTAATATATACTATATATTATATAATATATATATATATATACATATACTATATATTATATATATATATACTACATAATATATATACTACATATACTATATATATATATATATATATACATATATATATATATATATATATACTATATATATATATATATTTTTTTTTTACTATATATTATATAATATATAACTACATATAATATATATATATATATATATATATAATATATATATATATATATATATATATATATATATATATATATATATATATACTATATATTATATAATATATACTACATATTATATATATATATATATATATACTATATATTATATAATATACTACATATTATATATATATATATACTATATATTATATAATATATACTACATATTATATATATATATTACTATATATTATATAATATATACTACATATATATATATATATATACTATATATTATATAATATATACTACATATAATATATATATATATATATTATATATATACTATATATTATATAATATATATAAATAATATATATAAAAATTTATAGTAATGAGGCAACACAACAGCAATAAAATCAAAAGGTTCACAAACTAAGAATGGTACCAATACACAAAGAGGAATACAGACAAGCAGTCACAGCATTCTAACTTCAAGACAAGAAAGAAATGACCAATCTTATTGGCTAGGAAAAAATCCCAGTATGCATCTGTGTGTTTTTTTTTTACAATCCTTTTTTCTATTTTATTCACAGAAAACCTTAGGGAACCTATTTATCTCACAGGTATCTTTATCCAATAAAGTACAAGTTCAGATGCATAGTTTTTATTTTTTATGTTTTTTTTTTTGGGGGGGGGGGGGCGAGTTAAAAATAATCTTCTCTGATATATTAGGTAGTTACATATATCCATTTGCTTTTTTCTGATATACAGTGAATGATCTCGAAAAATAATCTTTTGTTGCATTTTCTGTTACTTTGTAACTCTGGTCATTCTCTGAAACTATTGTCTAACATGACTGAAATTTTATTTCAGATCAGTCACCTCTTCAAGACAGAATGCCAAGTAGTTTGCACACCTTTTCATTGCTTTTAATAAAGGCTGGCAAAAGCTGCTAGAGATATTTGTGCTGTGTACAGAGATGACTTCATTACTGAGAGAATGATTATGAAATGCTTCAAAACAACCAATCAATGATAAGCTGTATGCAGAACAAATGAACAGGATTCAAAGATTTGGCCATCCAGTACGTTTATTCAACATAACAATGCTTACCCCCATATCACTAACCCTGATCAAGCATGCAATTAAAGAGCTCACTAGGAAAGTTCTTCCACACCTGCTATATTCTCCTGAATTAGCCCCTTCAGACAACCAATGTGTTTTTTAGTCATCTGCGTTATGGCGCAGTGGATATAGACTCGGAACAACAAATTAGGGAGCCGAGTTTGAATTCCAGTTGAATTCCTTGCATTCACTTAAGCACAAATACCCCTAGGAAAGGTATTAATCAGTCTCTTCTCTCCAGTTATGGGTTAAATAATAAGACAGATTGAGTCCTATAACCTTGGCTGGCAACCAGTCTACTGCAAAAATCAATGGCAACCAACTGCGGAATAATCTTCTGCCCAGTCAGTTATGCCTCATTTGAGACATGATCGCCCAAAGTGTGTATCATTTATGGCACTTAACTGACTGACTGAATATCATAAGAGACATGATGAAGACTGCAACTGGGCATAAAGTGGGAGATCGGTTTTCTATTGTTATGAAGTAATAAACTGACCCCCCCCCCACTAATTACTACTTAATAATATGATACATTTCTTCCCCTCTAGCTATGAGTCAAATAACAGGAAAGATTGGGTTCTGTAGCCTTGACTGGCAACCAGTCTACAGCAGAAAGCAATGACAACCTACTGCAGGATAATCTTCTGCCTCATCAGCCATGCCTCTCTCTTTTCGAGACATGATGGTCCAAAGCGTGTATCACATATGGCACTTAACTGACTGACCGAATATAATAGTTGAAAATATGATTAAGGCTTCTACTGGTCATAAAATGGGAGATCAATTTTCTATTGTGATGAAGTATTAAACTGATCCTCCAGTAATTACTACTTAAAAATATAATACATTTCTTCCCCCTCTAGCTATGAGTCAAATAACAGGAAAGATTGGGTTCTATAGCCTTGACTGGCAACCAGTCTACTGCAGAAAGCAATGTCAACCTACTGCAGGGTAATCTTCTGCCCAGTCAGTCATGTCTCTTTCGAGACATGATTGCCCAAAGCGTGTATCATGTACGTAACAATTTGAAGGGTATTTCTTTCAACAACAATGTGGAGGTTAAAATGTGACTTGATATTTTTTTTTTTTGAGTCAAAACCTTGTGATTTCTATCATCGGTGCATTGAATAGTTAGTGGATCATTTGCAGGAGGTTGTAAATAATAAAGAGAAATACATTGTTGAATAATTCAACAGAACTATTAATAGATAATAAGGATAAAAATAAAAAATAATCAACAAATTTATGTAACAACTTAATATAAAATGTGACAGAACCACCTAGTATCAGTCAGTTAAGTGCCATGCGCTATACACGCTTGGGCGATCATGTCTCAAAAGAGACATGACTGACTGGGCAGAAGATCATCCCGCAGTAGGTTGCCATTGCTTTCTGCGGTAGACTGGTTGCCAGTCAAGGCTATAGAACCCATAGCTAAAAGGGGAAGAGATGTATTATATTATTAAGTAATAATTAGTGGGGGATCAGTTTATTACTTCATAACAATTGAAAACCGATCCCCCATTTTATGCCCAGTAGAAGCCTTAATCATGTCTCCAACTATTATATTCAGTCAGTTAAGTGCCATGCGCAATACATGCTTGGGCGATCATGTCTCGAAAAAGACATGACTGACTGGGCAGAAGATTATCCCGCAGTAGGTTGCCATTGCTTTCTGCAGTAGACTAGTTGCCAGCCAAGGCTATAGAACCTAATTTGACCTATTATTTAACCCATAACTGGAGGGAAGAGACGGATTAATACCTTTCCCAAGGGTATTTGCGTGCAAGTGAATGCAAGGAATTCAACTGGAATTCGAACTCGGTTCCTCGATTTCTCGTTCCGAGCCGATATCCATTGCACTACAACACACGTCCCCCACCTAGTATAAGCAAGAAATAAAGCCAGCAAACTCGGTTCTAGACCAACTGGCAAATAGATGGATATCCATTTCCTTATCTCTTACGGCTGGAGAGATACTGGTTCAACATGACTCTTGTCAAGCATTTTAACATTCATGTAAGAGGATTTTTTATTCTTTTACCAGCATGTCTCCTTGCTTTATGTTCCCAAGAATCTGTTAATCTTACTTAGCAATATGACAATTTTGTTTTCAGTCCTTATCGATAGATAAATAGATTGACTTGCTTATTGACTGCCCTCTAGTGTCAGGTCAGCTTATTAATTTTTGAAAAAAAAATCATCATGTTTAACCTGGATGTGCGTTGTGGTGCAGTGAATATCAGCTCGGAACGAGAAATTGGGAAGACGAGTTCAAATTCCAGTTGAATTCCTTGCGTTCACTTACACACAAATACCCTTGGGAAAGGTATTAATCCATCTCTTCCCTCCAGTTATGGGTTAAATAATAAGACAGATTGGGTGCGATAGCCTTAGTTGGCAACCAGTCTAACGCAGAAAGCAACGGCAACCAACTGCAGGATTATCTCCTGCCCAGTCAGTCATGTCTCTTTCGAGACATGATCACCCAAAGCCTGTATCATGCATGGCACTTAACTGACTGACTGACTGAATATAGTAGTTTGAGACATGATTAAAGCTTCTAATAGTCATAAAGTGGGGGATCTGTTTTCTATTGTTATGAACTAATAAACTGATCCCCCCACTAATTACTACTTAATATAATACATAGGGGAAGCTATCATTTGATCTGGCAACGTCTTAGACCGCTCGACCATGAACGACCTCCAGATAATTAGATAGGGATCGTAGGTTCAAATCCTGCTGAATGACACACATTTTCATAATAAAAATTTATCGTAAATAATCAGGCTGGTAGATATAAATATATAATACTGTTTAATTAAAAAACAATATCTACTTAAATACGAGTATCAATAAAAAATAATGTTCAGACAATTCATTTCAAATTGTCGGTTGTTTATAACCAAGTTTCGTTAAAATTAATTAATTTCCGTAACATGTTTACATATATATATATATAAAATCCTTCCTTTACATATCCTCAGTTTTTATTCAGCTTTTACAATCAAAACATCCAGTAGTGTAAAATGGATGCTAACTTACATCGCTTGATCTCATTTCCTCTAATTTTTAAATTGTTTTTTTTTTTTCAGTCCTTTAATCTGCCGGAAATTACTGGAGAAATTCTAATTCTCAGTTATAACAACCATTCCGAAGTGGCTACTAAAATATTAGTGGACTCGTAATTTGCTATTTTTTTGTGGGAACATCACTCCACCCACACCTATTGAACAGGTGAAGAGGCTCATCCCTTGTTTCCTGTTTAGGGAGCGGTTTCCGGTTTTCTCTTTTCCAATCTTCACATTTTTTTTTTTTTTTTTTCAATTGGAGTAGATAGATCTATCTATCGCCCGGTTCACACTCCACCCACATCTATTGAACAGGTTAAAAGGCTTGTCCCTTGTTCCCTGTTTAGGATGTGGTTTCCGGCTTTCTCTTTTCCAATCTTTTCACTATTACGTAGCCCCCTGCACATCAGTGGCATTACCACCTTGCTCAGGGTGATACGATTAAAAAAAAAAAAAAAAAAAAAAAGTAATGTTACATGAACTCCATGAACTCCCAGGGTTCATATACCCTTTGGTTGGAGAAGCGTTGATCTAAAACTTGCCTGCCAGCAAACAGAATGTGTGTAGATTTCATATTGCGAAAAATGCTTACATGTCATGGTCATTTCAATACTTTCTTTTAAGCTGATGACAAAAAAAAAAAGAAGAAAAAAAAGCAAAATAAAATTAGTAAACAAGAAAAAAATTATTTAAATGAATAAAAAGTAAAATAAATTATTGAATAAAATCAACTTACTTGCCCATACATTCATCTATGTCTCCCCGTGATCGCTCTCGGCCACGATATCGTCCCTTGCAACTCAGAGGCATTAATTCATCTGCAGGATAAGCGTGTTTCTGGAAGGAGAGTCAACAACACAACGTTTATACAAACCCTCGAGTGATAGAGAAAGCAAATAAAAAACAAAGATTTCATGAGTTATAACAACAGAAGCTGTTTATTTGGTAGACCATGTTCAATTCAGAGAAAATTTATTTCTTTTAATTTATAAAGAATTTTCAACAATTTCTTTTTTATTGAAATTTCATGCTGCTTGACCTAACAAACAAAGAGAAGGGCAACCCAGGGTGTTAAAAAAATATTATTATTATTATTAGTAGTAGTAGTAGTAGTAGTAGTTAGATGGCGTCACAAGCTCTAAATAAAATAATGGTAATAATAAAGAGAGAATCACACCAATGTTGTGAAAAGTAAGTAACAATTATAAAAAATAAAACTAATACTGAATTAATGACAGAAAACTTTTACTAACTATATACAAATTAACATTAGAAATAACCCCTCAATTTAGAAATATCAATAGGAAAATTTAAGTGAAAGGACAAAACATTTTGTGATTTTTTTTTTTTATTTAATTGTATCACCCCAAACAAGGCAGTAATGCCACTGATGTGCAGGGGCCCACATAACAGTAAAAAGACTAGGGGGCCCACATGAGAATAAAAAGACTAGGGGGCCACATGAGAATAAAAAGATTAGGGGGCCACATGAAAAAAAAAGATTAGGGGGCCACATGAAAAAAAAAGATTAGGGGGCCACATGAGAATAAAAAGATTAGGGGGCCACATGAGAATAAAACGATTAGGGGGCCACATGAGAATAAAACGATTAGGGGGCCACATGAGAATAAAACGATTAGGGGGCCACATGAGAATAAAACGATTAGCGGGCCACATGAGAATAAAACGATTAGGGGGCCACATGAGAATAAAACGATTAGGGGGCCACATGAGAATAAAACGATTAGGGGGCCACATGAGAATAAAACGATTAGGGGGCCACATGAGAATAAAACGATTAGGGGGCCACATAAGAGTAAAACGATTAGGGGGCCACATAAGAGTAAAACGATTAGGGGGCCACATAAGAGTAAAACGATTAGGGGGCTACATAAGAGTAAAAAGATTAGGGGGCTACATAAGAATAAAAAGATTAGATAAGAGGAGAGTGAAGAGAAAGACGAACCAGTTAGAAAGGAGCAAGAGAAGGGTGGGAATACAGGAGTGATGACAGTTGCAAAGGTCGAGAGAAAGGAAAGGATATACAGGGTGGTGTAGAAAGAACTGGAGTCAAGTGGTTAAGAGATGAGTATTGACATTGCATTCAAATTCCTGGAGGTTGTAGCCATCAGGAAAGCAAGAATACGGAAGCGATTTCCACAGGTGGGAAGTGCGAGAAAAGAAGCTGCAGGAGTAGAATTGTCATCTGCTTTTGGTTGATCTAACTGTGAATCGGTGAGACCCAGTTGCCAGTCTGGTTGCACGAGTAAACACCTGTTATATAAATATATATTATTATGTTAAAACATGTGCAAACTACAATCTACTACCACATCATACCTTTTGTTTTAACATTGAAAGAACAAATGTCTCATCAGGTAGTTAACAATGAGAGTTAATAATAAATATTCATTGCTCTATTTTTATAATTTTGATAAAAAATTAAATGTTTTAAACATTGCAATTATTTTCTTTGTTCTTTTTCATATATACATATACATAGTGTATCGAGGCAGCAGATAATTTTCTAAACGTATACTGTTAATATAACAGACATTGAATGTCTATTATGTTTAATCATGAGCCATTCTAAACATCGAATTTTGGCTTTAATTTAAGGTGAAAATAAATCACATTTAAATCTGGTCATAACACATTACATTGCATTTAAATATACGGTTCTGTTAACATTTCGAGCTCTCACGCAGTGTGACATCATAGAACCGCATTGCAAACTGCATTTGCTATTTGGTAACTGTTATCATTGCTGAGCAAAATTTTATGTCAACACAAGATGAAAACATCTTTGATGGTGGATGTTTTTATGTTAACGTCCCTGTAACCTCTCTGAAGATGGCTCATGTGAGCCGAAAGCTTAGAACCAACTTAATAAAAAAATATCCAAAAGTTGGAGAATTTTTGTCTTTATTTTCACCTGAAATTAAAAACAAAATACGATGTTTAGAACGGCTCATGATTAAACATAATAGATATTTATTGTCTCTTATATTTAACAATATATATATTATATTGTTGAATTGTAATGATGCTTAGTGTAAAAATTGCTGTTTTTTTAAGGCTTCTACTAGGTATAAACTGGGGGCTCAGTTTTCTATTGTTATTAAGTAATAAACTGATCCCCCACTAACTACTACTTAATAATATAATACATTTCTTCTCCCTCCAGTTATGGGTTAAATAACAGAACAGATTGGGGTCTATAGCTTTGGCTGGCAACCAGTCTACCACAGAAAGCAATGGCAACCTACTGCAGGATGATCTTCTGCCCAGTCAGTTATGTCTCTTTCGAGACATGATTGCCCAAGCATGTATCACGTATGGTACACAACTGACTGACTCTTTAACAACAAAATTTGGAATTAGCAATTTTAGCAATTACACAGTTAATTGCAAAACGGTAGTGAACAAGCTCAAGATATGAATGCACCACCTTTAAAAATAATGAGGCAGGGTTACTGAAAAAAGAAAAAAATCTGTGGTCACATTTTGAGAAGTGGGTCAAGTCCAGAGATTTTCAATACTCCCTTTATTTGATGTGTGCTGTGGTGCAGTGGATATCCGCTCAAAATAAGAAATTGGAGAGCCAAGCTAAAATTCCAGTTGAATTTGTCGCATTCACTTACATATATTCTTGGGAAAGGTATTAATTCATCTCTTCCCTCCAGCTATGGGTTAAATAACAAGACAGATTGGGTTCTGTAGCATTGATTGGCAACCAGTCTACCGCAGAAAGTAATGGCAACCTACTGCGGGATAATCTTCTGTTCAGTCAGCCAGGTCTCTTTCTAAGCGCGAACCGCACGTGACACTTAACTGCCCAAGCGCGCACCGCACGTGACACTTAACTGCCCAAGCGCGTACCGCACGTGACACTTAACTGCCCAAGCGCGAACCGCACGTGACACTTAACTGCCCAAGCGGCCAACCGCACGTGACACTTAACTGCTCAAGCGTCGAATCGACGTGACACTTTAACTGCCTAAGCGCGAACCGCACGTGACACGCAACTGCCCAAGCGCGAACCGCACGTGACACTTAACTGCCCAAGCGCGTACCGCACGTGACACTTAACTGCTAAGCGCGCGCCTACCGCACGTGACACTTAACTGCCCAAGCGCGAACCGCACGTGACACTTCTTAACTGCCCAAGCGCGTACCGCACGTGACACTTAACTGCCCAAGCGCGAACCGCACGTGACACTTAACTGCCCAAGCGCGTACCGCACGTGACACTTAACTGCCCAAGCGCGTACCGCATGACACTTAACTGCCCAAGCGCGACCGCACGTGACACTTAACCGGCCAAGCGCGTACCGCACGTGACACTTAACTGCCCAAGCGCGTACCGCACGTGACACTTAACTGCCCAAGCGCGAACCGCACGTGACACTTAACTGCCCAAGCGCGTACCGCACGTGACACTTAACTGCCCAAGCGCGTACCGCACGTGACACTTAATCGCCCAAGCGCGTACCGCACGTGACACTTAACTGCCCAAGCGCGTACCGCACGTGACACTTAACTGCCCAAGCGCGAACCGCACGCGTGACACTTAACTGCCCAAGCGCGAACCGCGCACGTGACACTTAACTGCCCAAGCGCGTACCGCACGTGACACTTAACTGCCCAAGCGCGTACCGCACGTGACACTTAACTGCCCGGGCGCGTACCGCACGTGACACTTAACTGCCCAAGCGCGAACCGCACGTGACACTTAACTGCCCAAGCGCCGAACCGCACGTGACACTTAACTGCCCAAGCGCGTACGCACGTGACACTTAACTGCCCAAGCGCGTACCGCACGTGACACTTAACTGCCCAAGCGCGAACTGCATCGTGACACTTAACTGCCCAAGCGCGAACCGCACGTGACACTTAACTGCCCAAGCGCGAACCGCACGTGACACTTAACTGCTCAAGCGCGAACCGCACGTGACACTTTAACTGCCCAAGCGAACCGCACGTGACACTTAACTGCCCAAGCGCGTACCGCACGTGACACTTAACTGCTCAAGCGCGTACCGCACGTGACACTTAACTGCCCAAGCGCGTACCGCACGTGACACTTAACTGCCCAAGCGCGAACCGCACGTGACACTTAACTGCCTAAGCGTCGAACCGCACGTGACACTTAACTGCCCAAGCGCGTACCGCACGTGACACTTAACTGCCCAAGCGCGTACCGCACGTGACACTTAATCCGTCGCGCAAGCGCGTACCGCACGTGACACTTAACTGCCCAAGCGCGAACCGCACGGACACTTAACTGCCTAAGCGCGAACCGCACGGACACTTAACTGCCCAAGCGCGTACCGCACGTGACACTTAACTGCCCAAGCGCGAACCGCACGTGACACTTAACTGCCCAAGCGTCGAACCGCACGTGACACTTAACTGCCCAAGCGCGAACCGCACGTGACACTTAACTGCCCAAGCGCGCACCGCACGTGACACTTAACTGCCCAAGCGCGAACCGCACGTGGACACTTAACCGCCCAAGCGCGAACCGCACGTGACACTCCACCGTCTTAAGCGCGAACCGCACGTGACACTTAACTGCCCAAGCGCGAACCGCACGGGACACTTAACTGCCCAAGCGCGAACCGCACGTGACACTTAACTGCCCAAGCGCGAACCGCACGTGACACTTTAACTGCCCAAGCGCGAACCGCACGTGACACTTAACTGCCCAAGCGCGAACCGCACGTGACACTTAACTGCTCAAGCGCGAACCGCACGTGACACTTAACTGCCCAAGCGCGAACCGCACGTGACACTTAACTGCCCAAGCGCGAACCGCACGTGACACTTAACTGCCCAAGCGCGTACCGCACGTACACTTAACTGCCCAAGCGCTGCGCGCGCACGTGACACTTAACTGCCCAAGCGCGTACCGCACGTGACACGAACTGCCCAAGCGCGAACCGCACGCACACCAGACCCGTTCAAGCGCGCACCGCACGTGACACTTAACTGCCCAAGCGCGAACCGCACGTGACACTTAACTGCCCAAGCGCGAACCGCACGTGACACTTAACTGCCCAAGCGCGAACCGCACGTGACACTTAACTGCCCAAGCGCGTACCGCACGGACACTTAACTGCCCAAGCGCGAACCGCACGTGACACTTAACTGCCCAAGCGCGCACCGCACGTGACACTTAACTGCCCAAGCGCGTACCGCACGTGACACTTAACTGCCCAAGCGCGAACCGCACGTGACACTTAACTGCCCAAGCGCGTACCGCACGTGACACTTAACTGCCCAAGCGCGAACCGCACGTGACACTTAACTGCCCAAGCGCGAACCGCACGTGACACTTAACTGCCCAAGCGCGAACCGCACGTGACACTTAACTGCCCAAGCGCGTACCGCACGTGACACTTAACTGCCCAAGCGCGTACCGCACGTGACACTTAACTGCCCAAGCGCGAACCGCACGTGACACTTAACTGCCCAAGCGCACGCAGACGTGACACCAACTGCCCAAGCGCGTACCGCACGTGACACTTAACTGCCCAAGCGCGCCACCGCACGTGACACTTAACTGCCCAAGCGCGAACCGCACGTGACACTTAACTGCCCAAGCGCGAATCCGCACGTGACACTTAACTGCCCAAGCGTACCGCACGTGACACTTAACTGCCCAAGCGCGAACCGCACGTGACACTTAACTGCCCAAGCGTACCGCACGTGACACTTAACTGCCCAAGCGCGAACCGCACGTGACACTTAACTGCCCAAGCGCGAACCGCACGGACACTTAACTGCCCAAGCGCTGCATCGCACGGACACTTAACTGCCCAAGCGCGTACCGCACGTGACACTTAACTGCCCAAGCGCGTACCGCACGTGACACTTAACTGCCCAAGCGCGAACCGCACGTGACACTTAACTGCCCAAGCGCGAACCGGCACGTGACACTTAACTGCCCAAGCGCGTACCGCACGGGACACTTAACTGCCCAAGCGCGAACCGCACGTGACACTTAACTGCCCAAGCGCGAACCGCACGTGACACTAACTGCCCAAGCGCGAACCGCACGTGACACTTAACTGCCCAAGCGAACTCTACGTGACACTTAACTGCCCAAGCGCGAACCGCACGTGACACTTAACTGCCCAAGCGCGAACCGCACGTGACACTTAACTGCCCAAGCGCGAACCGCACGTGACACTTAACTGCCCAAGCGCGAACCGCACGTGACACTTAACTGCCCAAGCGCGTACCGCACGTGACACTTAACTGCCCAAGCGCATCGCACGTGACACTTAACTGCCCAAGCGCGTACCGCACGTGACACTTAACTGCCCAAGCGCGAACCGCACGGACACTTAACTGCCCAAGCGCGTACCGCACGTGACACTTAACTGCCCAAGCGCGTACCGCACGTGACACTTAACTGCCCAAGCGCGAACCGCACGTGACACTTAACTGCCCAAGCGCGTACCGCACGTGACACTTAACTGCCCAAGCGCGTACCGCACGTGGACACTTAACTGCCCAAGCGCGAACCGCACGTGACACTTAACTGCCCAAGCGCGAACCGCACGTGACACTTAACTGCCCAAGCGCGAACCGCACGGCGGACACTTAACTGCCCAAGCGCGAACCGCACGTGACACTTAACTGCCCAAGCGCGTACCGCACGTGACACTTAACTGCCCAAGCGCGTACCGCACGTGACACTTAACTGCCCAAGCGCGTACCGCACGTGACCACTTAACTGCCCAAGCGCGAACCGCACGTGACACTTAACTGCCCAAGCGCGAACCGCACGTGACACTTCTTAACTGCCCAAGCGCGAACCGCACGTGACACTTAACTGCCCAAGCGCGAACCGCACGTGACACTTAACTGCCCAAGCGCGAACCGCACGTGACACTTAACTGCCCAAGCGCGAACCGCACGTGACACTTAACTGCCCAAGCGCGGCACCGCACGCGGGACACTTAACTGCCCAAGCGCGAACCGCACGGACACTTAACTGCCCAAGCGCGAACCGCACGTGACACTTAACTGCCCAAGCGCGAACCGCACGTGACACTTAACTGCCCAAGCGCGAACCGCACGTGACACTTAACTGCCCAAGCGCGAACCGCACGTGACACTAACTGCCCAAGCGCGAACCGCACGTGACACTTAACTGCCTAAGCGCGAACCGCACGTGACACTTAACTGCCCAAGCGCGAACCGCACGTGACACTTAACTGCCTAAGCGCGAACCGCACGTGACACTTCTTAACTGCCCAAGCGCGAACCGCACGTGACACTTAACTGCCCAAGCGCGAACCGCACGTGACACTTAACTGCCCAAGCGCGAACCGCACGTGACACTTAACTGCCCAAGCGCGAACCGCACGTGACACTTAACTGCCCAAGCGCGAACCGCACGTGACACTTAACTGCCCAAGCGCGAACCGCACGTGACACTTAACTGCCCAAGCGCGAACCGCACGTGACACTTAACTGCCCAAGCGCGAACCGCACGTGACACTTAACTGCCCAAGCGCGAACCGCACGTGACACTTAACTGCCTAAGCGCGAACCGCACGTGACACTTAACGGCCCAAGCGCGAACCGCACGTGACACACTTAACTGCCCAAGCGCGAACCGCACGTGACACTTAACTGCCCAAGCGCGAACCGCACGTGACACTTAACCGGCCCAAGCGCGAACCGCACGTGACACTTAACTGCCCAAGCGCGAACCGCACGTGACACTTAACTGCCCAAGCGCGAACCGCACGTGACACTTAACTGCCCAAGCGTCGAACCGCACGTGACACTTAACTGCCCAAGCGCGAAACGCACGTGACACTTAACTGCCCAAGCGAACCGCACGTGACACTTAACTGCCCAAGCGCGAACCGCACGTGACACTTAACTGCCCAAGCGCCGAACCGGCACGTGACACTTAACTGCCCAAGCGTCGAACCGCACGTGACACTTAACTGCCCAAGCGCGACCGCACGTGACACTTAACTGCCCAAGCGCGAACCGCACGTGACACTTAACTGCCCAAGCGCGAACCGCGCACGTGACACTTAACTGCCCAAGCGCGAACCGCACGTGACACTTAACTGCCCAAGCGAACCGCACGTGACACTTAACTGCCCAAGCGCGAACCGCACGTGACACTTAACTGCCCAAGCGCGAACCGCACGTGACACTTAACTGCCCAAGCGCGAACCGCACGTGACACTTAACTGCCCAAGCGCGAACCGCACGTGACACTTAACTGCCCAAGCGCGAACCGCACGTGACACTTAACTGCCCAAGCGCGAACCGCACGTGACACTTAACTGCCCAAGCGCGAACCGCACGTGACACTTAACTGCCCAAGCGCGAACCGCACGTGACACTTAACTGCCAAGCGCTGGACCGCACGTGACACTTAACTGCCCAAGCGCGAACCGCACGTGACACTTAACTGCCCAAGCGCGAACCGCACGTGACACTTAACTGCCCAAGCGCGAACCGCACGTGACACTTAACTGCCCAAGCGCGAACCGCACGGACACTTAACTGCCCAAGCGCGAACCGCACGTGACACTTAACTGCCCAAGCGCGAACCGCACGTGACACTTAACTGCCCAAGCGCGAACCGCACGTGACACTTAACTGCCCAAGCGCGAACCGCACGTGACACTTAACTGCCCAAGCGCGTACCGCACGTGACACTTAATCGCCTGGCGCGTACCGCACGTGACACTTAACTGCTCAAGCGTGTATCGCTTAATTGACTGTTTTTATTTAAGTATTTTGGGCCATATAGACACACCTCAGAATCATCTTGGCTGCTTCCTAAGCCACATCTGAATTGCCTCTTTTACAAATGAGCACCTTCATCATGAGTACAATCAGATGAAAATTTGAGGGTGCAAAGTTAGGACTGTAGGATAAATCACATACTGTGAGGCCTTGCATTTTCATTCCTTATATCTAAATGTGGGTTGATTCAAACAACCCTTGCTCAGAGTATTCACAATGAAGTTAGAATTGATAATAGTGGTATTGGGTATAAATTCTAAAAGTTTGATTTCTTTCTAGTTCCATAACACTGTACATTTCCCTGCAGAACATACTGCCTTAAAATTTGTTATCTGTGAATATAGCTGTTACCATTCCACGGATCTTTTTTTTCAGTACAGCCCATAGCAATGAATATGGGTCTCCTCTCCTATTATTATACAGTTTAAGAAGATGATATCTGTGTTGTGCAAATCTAAAATATACTGGGTAGGAAACAACCCTCTTCTTCATGGAATCTGTCAGCATTTTGGGAACCCACTTTACATTGACCTTTAAATGACCAAGTTACAACACTAAACTACAACTATGGCTCACTTAC
The DNA here is from genome assembly GCA_037127315.1 of Ascarosepion bandense. Lineage (NCBI taxonomy): Eukaryota > Metazoa > Mollusca > Cephalopoda > Sepiida > Sepiidae > Ascarosepion > Ascarosepion bandense. The sequence goes on along the minus strand of JBBBDQ010000513.1, from coordinate 4,303,331 downwards.
AAAAATTTCACAGGAGTTTTGCAACAGTGAAATTTCAAGTGTATAAAAGCATCAGCTTGTTCAGTCTTATCCTCATTCTCAGTAGCAGTTGACCCGCTACTGTGGAGCCCGTCACTAAGATCAGTTCTTCATTTCTCACTAAGATTGTCATTAAATCTAACCCATCTATCTACTGCAATTAGCAGTTTATCCATAAACATTCATTGATACCCTGTGAATGTTGTTTGCAGCACTTGATCTAAAAACAAAAGCTCTATGATAAATCTTTTCTTTCCATCTAGAGATGCAGTCATTTTGAAAGAGAATCATGGAAAAATTAGCTGAGTTACCGTCTTTTATTTTAATAAGAGAAGGTAACTCGTCTAATTTTTTCATATGTTTTTTTTGGACACTTTATGGTTTCCAGTTAAAAAATGACAATTTAAAATTACATATGCAAACTGTCTTCAGGATTAATTTCTTTATTGTTACTCAATGACAGGTTTTCAATAATGGGTACTCCGAATATCGACTATGCATCTCAAGGTTGACAAAATCCAACAAATCAATCCTGACTTGGCATCTTGACTGCAGTCACTTTCTCACTGTGATGTGACTTCCCTGTCTTTTCTACACATATTTCCATGACAACTGGTCTGACAAGCTTTTATCCCTGGTTCCCCGACCACATAAATTTACACATGTACTAGACTGGCATCTAGGTCCCACTGTTTTTTCACTGAGATAGTTAAAAGTATCTTCCTCTTCTACTCTAACAGTTTCTTTTCTTGCACTTCACACCTGTGGAACTCCCTATCATTTATTTGCTTCCATGATAGTTAAAACTCTCCAAAAGTTTGAATACAATGTCAACTGCCATCTTCTATCTTTCTCTGGATCCCATTCATCTTTTATGCTTTCTTCAATACCATCAGTCTCTCTGTAACCTCCTGTGCACTCACGGCGGTCCTGCCATGCTAGAGATGATAGGATTAAAAAAGAAAATTACAAGAAAGAAAGAAAATGTAACTCACCATGTAAGAAGAGTAGGCATGGTTAAACATCTCTACTACTTGATCCCTAAAAATGAAAGAAAACAAAACCAACATCAGAAAAAATTAAAGAAAGGATAAATTTGTTGAGATTTAAAGCCATACGAAACATTTAAGAAAAAATATACATAATGTGCTCACACAAAAAAAGCAAAACTGACTTTTTTTTGTTTTTATAATCATATAGCCCCCAAGCAAGGCATTTTACTGCCACCGTTTTGCAGAGGGTTACATAGGAGGAAAGTTATGAGAAAGAGTGACAGGTTATAGAGGGTGTCAGAAAGTGGGTAAGAGAATGATGATTGTGGCCATAAAATGAGGGATCAATTTATATATTAATTGTAATGTACAATTGATCCCCCACTTTATAACCACATTATAATAGTAGAGAATTTTTTTTTTTTATAATCATATCGCCCCAAGCAAGGCATTTTACTGCCACTGTTTTGCAGGGGGTTACATAAGAAAAAAGTTATAAGAAAGAGTGACAGGTTATAGTGGGGTGTCAGGAAGTGGGTAAGAGAAGAATGAGAATACTGATGAGAGTGGAGTGGACGGAGAAAAGAGCATGAGAGAGAGGATGCAAGTCAGTAAGATAGGAGCTGACTATTGACTTTACATTTAAATTCTTGGAGATTGTAGCTGTCGGGGAAGCAAGTATATGGAAGGGAATCAGATAGCAGCTTCGTTTTGGAAGCATTAAAATTCACGAGAAAGAAATCAGAAATTCATTCGCCTGAAGAGAGTCAACTTTGGACTCGGAACACATGTAGCAACAGAAATATCATTTTAGACACTTAATGTATTATACAAAAGCAAGTAACATTAATAATAATAGCAATAAATCTACACTTTAAACAAAACATTCATGGTTTCTCACACTTTTTTCACAAACACCAATTTCTCTCAATGGAACAACCCCTATTTATGCTTTCAATATATATATATATATATATATATATATATATATAAATATATATATTGTAACCATATCACCCCCATCAAGGCATTTTACTGCCACTGGTGCACAGGGGGTTACATAGTAGTTATGAGAAAATATGACAGGTTATAGGGGGTGTCAGGAAGTAGGTAAGAGAAGGATGAGAAAACTGATAAGAGGGGATGGAGAAAGGAGCATGAGAGAGGGGATGCAAGTCAGTAAAATAGGAGCTGACTATTGACTTTACATTTAAATTCTTAAAGATTATAGCTGTCGGGAAAGCAAGTAAATGGAAGGGAATTCCACAAGTGGGAAGTGCAAGAAAAGAAGCTGCTGGAGTAGAATTTGCATTTACATTTTATTGGTTTCACAGTAAAAGGGTGGGACCTAGTTGCTAATTTATATATAGGGGGTACCAGTGAGCTAAGTTCATCGAAGCAGAAGCCGTGAAAGTATATGTAAAAGAGACACAGGGAAGCCACATTGCGCTGGTAAGAAAGTGACTGTATTCGAGCTGCCAAATCAGGATCTATCACATTACAGATTCTCCATTAGATTTTGTCAAGGACACCTTTTATAGTTTCTCAGCACCCTGAATGACTCTCAGCTCTGTATGCAGGCTATATCAAAACACAATTTTCATGTTTCTAATTTAAAAATATAAGTATGAGTCTAGATTCAGCTTATAGTTGTATTAAGTTACGGATATATTGCTCTACATTTGTCTGATATCAAAATTTGAAATGAAATCAAATCAGAATGTCCTTAAACAACCATTAAAAAAAATTACCATACTTAATGGCATAAAAGACTTTTTTACCCCCACCCCAAAAAAGGCTGAACTAATATCCTTACATAAGGGTTCTGCAAGCACACATTTGGTATTTTTGGAACAGTGTCCAACTGAAATGGGAGATATAGCCTGGAATTATTTGGGGGGCTTCAGTTCTCTCTTCCAACCTTTTCACTCTTTTCTATTTTATTTTTTTTTTTTTTAATTGGAGTAGATAGACACTAAACTATCGCCCGGTTCACACTCCACCCTCGTCTATTGAACAGGTGAAGAGGCTCATCCCTTGTTCCCGGCTTTCTCTTTCCCAATCTTTTCACTCTTATGTAGCCCTGTACATCAGTGGCGTTACCGCCTTGCTTGAGGTGATATGATTAAAAAAAAAAAAAACTTACTCCAATTATTTATCATTTCATTGTTCGAATGTCAATGAAATTAGCAAATGTTTCATCTACTTTTAGATACGTTCTGGATAATTTCTCTTTTGACTTCTTTCTGCTCAGAAAATCACTGGAATCTTATTGTAATGAATGTTTCAAGCCACAAAGATTTAACTTGACACTTTTTCAAAAATGACATACAAAGAAATTATCAAAAAATGTCCAGAACAATTTTATTTTCCGTCAGTTTAGTATCAGTCAGTTAAGTGCCATACGTGATACACACTTGGGCGATCACGTCTTGAAAGAGACATGACTGACTGGGCAGAATATTATCCAGCAGTAGGTTGCCATTGCTTTCTGCGGTAGACTGATTGCCGACCAAAGCTATATAGAACCCACTCTGTCCTGTTATTTGACTCATAGCTAGAGGGGGGAAAATGTATTATATTATTAAGTAGTAATTAGTGGGGGATCAGTTTATTACTTCATAACAATAGAAAAGCGATCCCTCACTTTGTAGCCAAGAGAGGCCTTAATCATGTCTTCAACTATTATATTTAGTCAGTCAGTTAAGTGCCATATGTGATACACGCTTGGGTGATCATGTCTCAAAAGAGACATGACTGACTAGGCAAAAGATTTTCCGCAGTAGGTTGCCATTACTTTCTGCGATAGACTTGTTGCCAGCCAAGGCTATAGAACCTAATCTGTCCTGTTATTTAACCCATAACTGGAGGAAAGAGATGGATTAATACCTTTCCCAAGGGTATTTGTGTGTAAGTGAATTTATTAAAACAGGTAGTGAAAAAAGTATTTGGACAGTTTCAAAATTATGTTTAAAATTAATGTTTGAGTATATTTCATCCTTGAATGTGTTAGAATTTTATGGAATAGTCTAGAATGTGCATTACTTAATTCTACTACCTGTTTTAATAATTTGTATATAAAATATATATACATGTCAAATAATTTATTTTTGCTGTTTATTTGTATTTATAATTATTTTACAAATATATTGTGAGCTTTAGACAATGCTTTTCTTTCAATATCTATCTAAAATCATTTATAAATGGAACTCTGTGTGTGCATGTGTCCGTTACCTATAGACTCCGAAACGGCAGAACCAATTTTCTTGAAAATTTACACAGTTGTACTATAAGCATCTGTGAGTGTTCTTAGCTAGGTTTTGTGTCGAGGTACCCCCGATAAATATTGAAAAATCAATAATAATAAAAAATCGGGTTATAGAAGGAGTTATCCAATTTTAATCAAATTTCATACACACATAGACAAAGACACAAGAAACGATATTCAGAAGTTTCAAGGTTGCAGTTCTTATAATAGTGTAGAAAATCGATTATATATATATATATATATATATATATATATATATATAAAAGGCAAGATGTTTGTGTGTGTGTGTGTGTGTGTGTGTCCCCGCCTGTATGTCTGTATTTTTTTTAACCCTTTTATTTTAGTTTTTGCTTCGGGTTTGGCTCTAAGTAGGTATAATTGTAGTTCTTAGTCTCAGCCATGATACCATTTACTCAGAGGGCTTATTTAGCCTTCAAAATTCAGTTTACGACAAAAAAAAATCTCATTTGATATCGATACCTGGAAATCAAAATTTGACTTACATCCATTCATTTTTTTTTCAGTCTACAGTTTTGCTTTAACTGGAAACAACTATTGCTTTTTAGTCTTTCATGCCAACGTCCAAAGAGTCTGAGCTCCAGGACCATGGATTAGTTTTAAAGCTTTTTATTACACCCGAGCAACGCCAACCTATACTGCTAGTTTGATTCTAAATCTATTTTTTTACTGTCCAAATACTTGTTTCACCTCACTGTATAGGTTTAAAAATAATCATCTGTTGCTTTAATACACAACACATATCTAAACAATAAGAATCAACCCCAAACAACATTCCAGTATACTGTCTGTTTTAAAAAAATTTTCATTTTAATTCAATATTTGAAAAATATTTTCATCATTAACTTGATCACAGAAGAAGCTTTGATAAAAGTGAAACATGCCAGATTGAGTCACACTTCATACCTATGTATATACAATAAATATATTTATCTACATAATCTTTCAAGTGGTATACCATCTGTTTGACCTGAGATCAAATGCTGAAATTTTCAGGATCAACTCCTATCGTAAATGCTAACAAATGGTGAAAATTTGGATGAAACCTGAGAACCTTCAGGATGGACCCTTGTTGAATCTGATTGGAATGGCCTGATAGCAGACAGTTTTGGATAATGAAAACTGAATTTAAAAACATGGAGAAAGAAACAGGAGACCACTTTAATATCTTTTCCAAGAAATTCTTGGTAATTCACAAATATTAAAGACTAGCAGCATAAGCCGACGTTGCCTGTGCAACTCAAAACATTTTAGTAGTAGAAGAAAAAAATGAATTTCTTTTGTTTTGTGTAAACGTGATTTGATGTTTTGTGTGACATTGCAAACAATATTGCATTTGTTTTTGTTTGAAAATTACTGGGGAAAATATTTACATTTTTTGTTAACTAAATGAATTTAACATAATAAAAATTATTCATCTTGTTTTACTGAAATTAGAAATATAAAAACTATTATGCTTTAGTTCAGAAATCTTTGAAGAATATTTTGAAATGTAGACATTTAATTTTAGAGGAAAAAGTGACATTAATGCCACATGAATTAGACAGTTGATTTCCTTCATAAAATATTTAGCAAAAAAAAAAAAAAGCTTTATTTTTTTTTAATTTTATTTTCTGAAGTATGAAATATTAAATCTGAAAAAAAAAAAAAAAAAGACTTAAATAACTAAATTAACCATTAGCATTTTTTTTTTTTTTTAACATATTTACTTTTTTTTTTTAAAATGTTTCTTTTGTTTCAAAATTACGGGGAAAAATATTCACATTTTTTTGTTGACCAAATTAAATTTTAAAACGTCGAAATAAAAATTAAATATAAAGGCTCATTTTCTTTTTAATAAATAAATGTTTTAGTCATGTTTGAACCATGTGATTTGATTTCTGCGATGTAATCTTGCAACCATCTTAGATCATAGATGTTTTACAGAGCAAATGTCAACAATCGGCTCCACTGGCCAAAAAAGTGCAAAAGGGAAAATTGCTGAACTTAAACTCAAAAATTATGTGTTGACTTGGCTTGCCTGTAGATGTGTGTCCCTAGAAAGTTTGAATGGCGTAGCTTAAAAAATGTAGGCGCGCATAGCTTACAGTCACACAGACTCACAGATTGCGTTTTATACATATAGATAGATCTATCTATCGCCCGGTTCACACTCCACCCATGTCTATTGAACAGGTTAAGAGGCTCATCCCTTGTTCCCTGTTTAGGATGTGGTTTCCGGCTTTCTCTTTTCCAATCTTTTCACTATTACATAGCCCCCTGCACATCAGTGGCGTTACTGCCTTGCTCGGGGTGATACGATTAAAAGAGAAAAGTTCTAAAGAATCATGGTTCCCGCATCCTGAATTGACACGATATTTAAAAGAAAAATAAAAGCCCTCCAACCCAAGAAAAAAAAAAAACTGAATATTCAAGAAAGTTAAAATGAAACAATAAAATATATTATAATAGCAGCTTGATCTCCTCTACTTATTAATAAAACAAACATTTGACACATTTGCTGAGTGATATTGAGTGAGCTATCAGTAAACAACACAATATCTTATTAAAAAAGTAGCTCAGGGTATGCAATCAATAGATATATGAAGAGGCACTATAAAATTTTCAGCCTGACCAAGAAGAGCTGATAAAAAAAAATTTAAAAAATCTTAATTTTTATTTTTTATGAGATTTTTTTTCTCCACGACATTTCAGCTGTTACTAGCCAGCCTTCCTCAAATGATTATGTTCAAGAATATTCTTAAATCTTGTTGTGTGTGTGTGCATTTTTACTTGTTTTGTCTCTGGTTTTAATGTTCAGGTTAGTACAGGGATGGATAGTTCCAAAAACACCAAAAAACATATTCGATATGTTATGCATCTTTATCTCCAAAGTAAGCAGTTGTTGCCCAGTTCACACTTTCTGATCTCGATAGAGTCAGAACTGAGTTTTGTTTAAAAGCATATCAACCTCTGTGGGTTATTTAATGCCAAAAAGGTAGGGTTTTAAGATTTTGTTTTTAATGTTTGGTTATAGTAAGAAGGTTGATTAACTCAGATTTTTGATGAAAAAGTTTTTTTTTTTTTTTTTGAAAAATGAAGATTTCTTCGAGTTTTGTATTCAAAAATGTATTTTGGTAATATTTTTTTTTTCCTTCAAAATAAAAAAAAATTTTCTATAAAAATTCATTTTTTATACTTGCATAGTGTTTTGACCCAAGTCTAGGGGGGGGGGGGTTTAACTATTTGCTTATAGCTGGGACCCTAACAGGTGCTACCACTCTGGGTCAGGGTGGACCTGGGAGCAACAGCAATTAAGAGGTGGCTCCATGCTCACTCACAACTTCCCAATCAGAGGCCTTGCTGCCGGATGCAGTTTACCGTCATACCCAAGAAAATATTTCCGCGCCCTTGTAGATCATGGATTCTTTTCTACTCTACAACCCTTTTCTCACAGATGAGATGTCGCCTAAGACTCACCAGACTATTCACATTGTAGTGAACCACTCCCATTTTTTGTTTTTTTTATTCCCCTGGTGAGGTGTAACTTCTTAAGCAGCTTCTTCCTATGTACCCCATAGTGGAACTAACTACCAAAAAGTTGCTTCCCTGATCACTACAATCTTCACCTGTTCAATTTTAGGGTTAACCATTCTCTTTCACACGTATCTGCATAAGCCATGCCTTTTACTCTGCAACATTTTATGCTGAGTGGGCCTCGGGCCTTGTACAGTGTGAACATCATTGTAAAATACCAAAAAAATGTTTGTCAAAAAAATTAATAATGTTTAATGACACACAAGTTTGGAATGCATTTTATCACGTAAAATTCAATTCATACAAGTAACAAAACAACAGATGAATCAATAATTCTTTTTTTTTTTTTTCACAAATCTATTAAAAGTATGTTAAAGATAATGCATCGCTTCAGTTTTCCATTACAAGCTGTCACGGGACAAAACAAAACTGAAGAAATCCATAAATGACACTGTTAAATGTCAGAGCACATCAAGTGAAGATATTGGATCTTCAACAGTAAAAGTAAACAGGACGAGTTTTAGCCTATTAGCTTGGCTTAAATTCAGGCTATGTGTTTTGCACTTGCGTTCAAAACTCAAGAATAATGTTGTGCCATGGCCCCAGATCATTAGATTAAGGCAACTAGTTAAAATTTTCAGGGTGATGCGGAAAGAACACAAAATTTTTAATTTAAATTCTGTTATATACTAAAAGCAACTAATTTTGTGAAATAAAATAATTTTTAATGAAACAGAACATATATGTGCACTGTTGGTTCCAATACTTGTAAGACGGACTGCAAAAACATCCCTTCCCTAAATTTCTTTATAACAAATAAAAATAGACCACTTCTCAGTCTCAACTGTCATATTATTGTTTTGTCTTGAAGCCAAAACACGACAATCACGTGACTGTATTCATTTTGCATGTGAACACCATTTTCACTTTGTTTTTAGTATTTGACAACTTTTGTCTTATATAGAAGTCATATGACTCAAAATGACAAATCGGGGAGCCGAGTTCGAATTCCAGCTGAATTCCTTGCATTCACTCACACACAAATACCCTTGGGAAAGGTATAACTCCATCTCTCCTCTCCAGTTATGGGTTAAATAAATAACAGGACAGATTGGGTTTTATAGCCTTGGCTGGCAACCAGTCTACCGCAAAAAGCAATGGCAACTTACTGTGGAATAATCTTCTGCCCAGTCAGACATGATCGCCCAAAGTGTGTATCACATATGGCACTTAACTGACTGAATATAATATTTGGAGGCAATGATTAAGACATCTACTGGGCATAAAGTAGGGGATTGATTTTCTATTGTTATGAAGTCATAAACAGATCCCCCACTAATTACTACTTAATAATATAATCCATTTCTTCCCTCTCTAGCTATGAGTCAAATAATAGGACAGATTGGGTTCTATAGCCTAGGCTGGCAACCAGTCTACCGCAGAAAACAATGGCAACCTACTGCAGCATAATCTTCTGCCCAGTCAGTCATGTCTCTTTCAAGACATGATCGCCAAAAGCATGTATCACGTATGGCACTTAACAGACTGATTGAATATAATAATTGGAGACATGATTAAGGCTTCTACCTGGCATAAAGTGGGGGGATCTGTTTTCTACTGTTATGAAGTAACAAACTGATCCCCCACTAACTACTACTAAATAATATAATCCATTTCTTCCCTCTCTAGCTATGAGTCAAATAATTGGACAGATTGGGTTCTATAGCCTTGGCTGGCAACCAGTCTACCGCAGAAAGCAATGGCAACCTGCGGGATAATCTTCTGCCCAGTCAGTCATGTCTCTTTCGAGCTTGTATCATGTTTGGCACTTAACTGTGTCAAATCAACAAGGGTCTGACAATCAGTGACAAAGATTTTTTTTATCAAATTTGGTACACTTCGTTGTGGTACAGTGGATATCGGCTCGGGACGAGAAACCGGGGGAGCCGAGTTCGAATTCCAGCTGAATCCTTTGTATTCATTTACGCGCAAATACCCTTGGGAAAGGTATTAATCCGTCTCGTTCCTTCCAGTTATGGGTTAAATAGCAGGACAGATTGGGTTCTATAGCTTTGGTCGGCAACCAGTCTACCGCAGAAAGCAATGGCAACCTACTGTGGGATAATCTTCTGCCCAGTCAGTCATGTCTCTTTCGAGACATGATCGCCCAAGCGTATCACGTATGGCATCTAAACTGAACTGATAAAGCTTCATGATAGAAATTGAATGGTACCTATTTTCATCTCTAAGTCAAAGGGTTCCTGAGATATAACCATTAACCCTTGCTAAAAAGGTGAATTTCAGAAAATATACACAAAGTTTAAATTTCTCAGTTGTTTTTTCACCAACAAAGCTAAATTATATATTATTTTTAAGTACTTGGATAGATCTAAAAGGTAATGCATTTAGTATTTTTAAGTACTTTGAGATGAATCCTAAAAATGTTACATTTAGTATTTTTAAGTACTTGGATAGATCTAAAAGGTAATGCATTTAGTATTTTTAAGTACTTGGATCGATCTAAAAGGTAATGCATTTAGTATTTTTAAGTACTTGGATCAGTCTAAAAGGTAATGCATTTAGTATTTTTAAGTACTTGGATAGATCTAAAAGGTAATGCATTTAGTATTTTTAAGTACTTGGATCGATCTAAAAGGTAATGCATTTAGTATTTTTAAGTACTTGGATCGATCTAAAAGGTAATGCATTTAGTATTTTTAAGTACTTGGATCGATCTAAAAGGTAGTACATTAGTATTTTTAAGTACTTGGATCGATCTAAAAGGTAATGCATTTAGTATTTTAAGTACTTGGATCGATCTAAAAGGTAATGCATTTAGTATTTTTAAGTACTTGGATCGATCCTAAAAGGTAATGCATTTAGTATTTTTAAGTACTTGGATCGATCTAAAAGGTAGTACATTTAGTATTTTAAGTACTTGGATAATTCTAAAAGGTAATGCATTTAGTATTTTTAAGTACTTGGATCGATCTAAAAAGGTAATGCATTTAGTATTTTTAGAGGTAAGAGTACTTGGATCGATCTAAAAGGTAATGCATTTAGTATTTTTAAGTACTTGGATAGATCTAAAAGGTAATGCATTTGAAGTAGGATAGATCTAAAAGGTAATGCATTTAGTATTTTTAAGTACTTGGATAGATCTAAAAGGTAATGCATTTAGTATTTTTAGAGAGTACTTGGATAGTCTAAAAGGTAATGCATTTAGTATTTTTAAGTACTTGGATAGATCTAAAAGGTAATGCATTTAGTATTTTTAAGTACTTGGATAGATCTAAAAGGTAATGCATTTGGTATTTTTAAGTACTTGGATAGATCTAAAAGGTAATGCATTTAGTATTTTAAGTACTTGGATCGATCCTAAAGGTAATGCATTTGGTATTTTAAGTACTTGGATCGATCTAAAAGGTAATGCATTTAGTATTTTTAAGTACTTGGATCGATCTAAAAGGTAATGCATTTAGTATTTTTAAGTACTTGGATCTGGAGTCTAAAGGTAATGCATTTAGTATTTTAAGTACTTGGATCGATCTAAAAGGTAATGCATTTAGTATTTTTAAGTACTGAGATGAATCTAAAAGGTAATGCATTTAGTATTTTAAGTACTTGGATCGATCTAAAAAGGTAATGCATTTAGTATTTTTAAGTACTTGGATCGATCTAAAAGGTAATGCATTTAGTATTTTTAAGTACTTGGATAGATCTAAAAGGTAATACGTTTAGTATTTTTTTAAGTACTTGGATCGATCTAAAAGGTAATGCATTTAGTATTTTTAAGTACTTGGATCTAAAAGGTAGCTCATTTAATTTTTAAGTGCTTGGATGAATCTAAAAGGTAATACGTTTAGTATTTTAAGTACTTGGATAGATCTAAAGGTAATGCATTTAGTATTTTTAAGTACTTGGATAGATCTAAAAGGTAATGCATTTAGTATTTTTAAGTTACTTGGATAGATCTAAAAGGTAATGCATTTAGTATTTTTAAGTACTTGGATCGATCTAAAAGGTAATGCATTTAGTATTTTTAAGTACTTGGATCGATCTAAAAGGTAATGCATTAGTATTTTTTAAGTACTTGGATAGATCTAAAAATAATGCATTTAGTATTTTTAAGTACTTGGATCGATCTAAAAGGTAATGCATTTAGTATTTTTAAGTACTTGGATAGATCTAAAAGGTAATGCATTTAGTATTTTTAAGTACTTGGATCGATCTAAAAGGTAATGCATTTAGTATTTTTAAGTACTTGGATAGATCTAAAAGGTAATGCATTTAGTATTTTGAAGTACTTGGATCGATCTAAAAGGTAATGCATTTAGTATTTTTAAGTACTTGGATAGATCTAAAAGGTAATGCATTTAGTATTTTTAAGTACTTGGATCGATCTAAAAGGTAATGCATTTAGTATTTTTAAGTACTTGGATCGATCTAAAAGGTAATGCATTTAGTATTTTTAAGTACTTGGATAGATCTAAAAGGTAATGCATTTAGTATTTTTAAGTACTTGGATAGATCTAAAAGGTAATGCATTTAGTATTTTTAAGTACTTGGATAGATCTAAAAGGTAATGCATTTATTATTTTTTGTTTGTTTAAAGATCAAATAAGATAATTTGACCCTGATCTTAACATTTAATTTCTCAAAATGCATATCTTTGAAATTTTTTAAATTTGACAAAATTGAACAGGTGAAGAGACTCATCCCTTGTTTCCTGTTTAGGATGCGGTTTCCATTTTTCTCTTTTCCAATCTTTTCACTCTTTTCTTTTTTTTATTTTTTTCAATTGGAGTATATAGACTAAACTATCACCCGGTTCACACTCTACCCACATCTATTGAACAGGTGAAGACGCTCATCCCTTGTTTCCTGTTTTCTCTTTTCCAATCTTTTCACTCTTACGTAGCCCCCTGCACATCAGTGGCATTATCGACTTGCTTGGGGTGATATGATTAAAAAAAAACAAAAACAAATTTATCTGTCCGATGGCATGATATGTACAAAATTTTGTAGGGGACTTTTAACAGTGGCCCAAGTTACAAGTTTTATTGAGTTGGACAAAATTCAAAATGACAGATTTTGGTATTTGTTACTATATGTTAACATTTTCATATCTCTCAATAAGGTCAAGCTGTATATCTTCAGAAAGCTCTTTGAATGCTGATTAATATTCACAAAATTAATATTCACAAAATTAATATTCACAAAAGAACTATGGTCATAAAATCAACAGAATTTGCATTATTTGTGAGTAAATATCACCTAAACCTATTAACATCTCTTTCTCAAACATACATGGTATTTGTACCAACTTTTGCAGGCTTAAATCCTTCCCCCAAGTAAACTCAACTCGCATCTTAGCTCTGTGAAACTAACCTTGATCCTTCTATTTCTTTCTAATTTCTATATGCCTGGTTACCCTCCCCTCTTCAGGAAGGGGAGCATGATGGTAAACTGCATCTGGTAGCAAGGCCTCTGATTGGGAGGGTGTTAGGAGCATGGAACAACCTCTTAATTGCTGTTGTTCCCAGGTTTCCCCCGGAGTGGTAGCACCTGTTAGGGTTCACGCTATGGGCAAATAGTTAACCCCCAAACTGGGGTCAAAACATTATGAATATATAAGAATACACTTTTATAGAAATATATATATATATATATATATATATACATAAAAATAGACTTTTATAGAAAAATATACATTTTTGAAGAAAAAATTATTACCATAACACATTTTACAAGGAAAAAATTATTCTCAGCTAAAACATTTTTGAATACCAAACTAGAAAACATTTTCAGTTTACTAAAAATAAAAAATAAAAAAAAATAAAAACAAATTTTCATTAAAATCTGACTAAATCAACCTTCACACCATAATCTGACATTAAGAAATATCTTAAAGCCCCACTTTTTTGGCATTAAATAACTCACAGAGGTTGATATGCCATTAAACAAAACTCAAACTCTTCAGGAAGCACTCCAATGCCCAAATGTCCATATGCATGGAATTGGCGTTTATGTCAGCAAACATCTCCCTTTAGCTAAGGAGATTCCTCTTGAATCTCCAGATCATTCCAATATGTGTCTCCATTTTTCTCCTTATTAAGCTTGGTTAGTATCTTTTCTTTCTCTACCGCTTTCCTTCATCTCCTGACTGTTCCACACTTGACAGCATCTCTAACAATATAGACAAGGCCATTTTCTCTCATCCATTCCCTCATATATTTGTGTTTGGAGACTTCAATGTCCACCATGCCAAGTGGCTGGAAAACTGTCATATGCCTTGCTGGTGTCCATACCATGAACCTTTTAATTACTCAATCTCTTATGCAAGTGGTTGATTTCCCTACGCATTTCTTTAATAAAAAACACTTCAAATGAAATTATTTTACCTGAACGCTATTGTTACAAATTTTATTTGGCTCTCTCTCTCCTTTTTTATGTTTTTTAATTAGAACTTGCTTTGGGGGTAAAAAAAAAAAAAAAAAAAAAAAAAAAAAAAAAAAAAATCGCCCAGTTCACACTCCACCCACATCTATTGAACAGGTGAAGAGGCTCATCCCTTGTTTCCTGTTTAGGATCCGGTTTCCGGTTTTCTCTTTTCCAATCTTTTCACTCTTACGTAGCCCCCTGCGCATCAGTGGCGTTATCGCCTTGCTTGGGGTGATATGATTAAAAAAAACAAAAACCTAATGGAACTGACTTACTCCTAAATCTCTGTTTCACTTTTATCCCTGACTCTTGCCATGACATGCAGCTTTGTCCTCTTGGCAACTCTGATCATGCAGTGGTTTCTGTTAATATCTCCTTCCACTTTCTCTCCACCTGGAACTTCCGACCAGCAGAATATCTTAATGCTAGCAAAGAGCAGACTGGGATTCATTCCGCGATTTCCTGTGCGACGTCCCTTAGAACAAAGTTTTCAGTTTTCCTGTTTAAGACTGCATTTTAGGTCTCTTCTTGGGTTAAAGCTGGCATTGATTTATCCCAGCCAGGAAGTTACGACTTAAACCCCATTCGTCCTCCTGGTTCTCCCCTGCTTGCTTGGCCGCTACTGCCCACAGGAACCACTTCTTCCAGCTTTATTGAAGCCACACAACTGACCATAATAGGCACAAGAGGATCCTAAATGATGCTAAGCTGTTGTTTGCTAAAAGAATGAAGCAATGTATAGCATTCCGCAAGTTCGGCTCCAAAGACGATTGGCGGCTCTGTAAAAATGTGTTAAATAACAGTAAGCTCCTAATCCCCACTTTAATTGATGAATTTGTGGTCCTCACATCTTCAGCGGACAAGGCTGAATGCTTTGCTTGCAGATTCTCCACAAACTCAACATTTGATTCGTCTGGGGTATCTGCACCCGACTTCCCACCCACAACTGAGGCTCAACTGAATGACGTTCAATTACCCCGCCACTGGTCTCTAACATAATTTCAAAGCTTGAATAAAGTGAGTGAAGGTGATGGAATCTCAATCACGTCCTGAAGAAATGTGCCCCCTGAACTCTCCTCTGTCCTCTCCAAACTCTACAACTACTACCTCTCCAAACACTACAACTACTACCTCTCCAAACACTACAACTACTACCTCTCCAAACACTACAACTACTACCTCTCCAAACACTACAACTACTACCTCAAACACTACAACTACTACCTCTCCAAACACTACAACTACTACCTCTCCAAACACTACAACTACTACCTCTCTGCTTCTTACCTGCTGGAAGTTGTCCTCTGTGGTTCCTGTATTTAAGAACTCTGGAGAACCCTCAAACCCCTCTAATTATTGCCCTATTGCATAATAACTCATTTACAAATGAAGAATATTCAAAAGTTCTACAATTTTCTAAAAGCGGTCACCCATCTAAGTACTGACCAGGTTCAACATTGCTTAACTTCGGTAATTGAGTGAGAACCGGTGTATTCAATGTGATATGGCTATAAGCCTGTAATAATCAAGTAACAGCTAAAATACAGTGGCCCTACTGGAAACAAGCACCTCATGGAAACAGGTAACGTGATAGTGGATTTAGGTAAGTATTAAATGGATTTAAATGATTTAAAAGTTTTAAAATGGATAAATGCACACAGTTTCAGTGATAGCCTTTAAAGTTATTTTAATCTAAGCAATGTTAAGTAACCTTGTAAGTGTTTTTATATAATCTGTGTGTATTGACGGACAAAACCTTTATCTCTTTGTGTAATTCGGCCTTCATTTCATCATTACAGCTGTTACTAGTCGTAAATTTGTTTGTTATAACCTAGATAAACTTGTTTTCATTTTTTTAATCCAAGATAAATAAATTGTTTTTAGGTATCTGAACTTCATCTTAGCAACTTCTGTTCATTATAATCTTCAGTTTCACCCACTCAAAAATAAAAATTGTAATATACTTGCTAAAGTATTAGATTCAATCATAAATAATTTCTAGTTTTGTTTATCAATTTCATTCTTAAAATAAAGTACAATTATATCTTATTCATTATTTATTCACCATTATTTACAATGATTTACTGCCTCTTATCAGGGAGATTTTTGATAACTTCTAAGGAAAACTGAGTTTTTAAATACTTAGCAATATTTTCTACTAGCAGTATAGCCCAGCGTTGCTCGGGTGTAATGAAAGCTTTAAAACTAATCCATGGTCCTGGAGCTCAGACTCAGCCTAAAGAATATTTGCGGATAAAAATTGTGGATTTGTATAAAGGACATACAGACAGATAAACAGAGATACACACACACAAACATCTTGCCTTATATATATATATATATATATATATAAAAAATCCATTTTCTGCACTATCATAAGAACTGCAACCTTGAAACTTCTGAATACCGTTTCTTATGTCTTTGTCTATGAGTGTATAAAATGATTAAAATTGGACCACTCCTTCTATAACCTGATTTTTTCGATTATCGATATTTATTGGGAGTACCTCGACACAAAACCTAGCTAACAACACTCACAGACGCTTATAGTACAACTGTGTAAATTTTCAAGAAAATTGGTTCAGCCATTTCGGGGTCTATAGGTAATGAACACACACACAAAGTTCCATTTATAAATAAGTTTAGATTACCATTTGGTCTATAAAAAAGATTTATATGAGGGTCATTCAATAAATAAAGTGAATTTTTCAGTATAAGGTCTTCTAATACAGATAGATGCTTACTTTTTTTTTAATTTTTTTCCATTACTTCTTTTTCAAAAAGATTTTATTTTTTTTTTGCAGACTGAAAAAAAAAGAATGTCAAATGTGTATAGTACCACATGTTTCAGCCAAAAAAAATGTCTATAAGTGGGTTAAATTGTTTGAAGAAGTTTGAAAGTGATGATGAAGTCTAAAGTGCTGTGAGTGACTGGCTGAGACATCAGGCCAAAGATTTGCTTGTGCACAGATGGGAAAAGTATGTGACACTGCTGGGAGACTACATTGAAAAAACAAAGTAAGCTTTTATCTGTATTAGAAAATTTCACCTTATTTATTGAAGATAAATAAGGTGAAATGCAGATGTAACAATGGGAAAATGAATGATTTTCAATAATGTTTGTTTTTATTATTGTGTTTCTTTTTTAACGTACCTTTTGAATTGAACAATCTTGGAAAGAGATGTGGGAAAGAAATTGGGGAGCCGAGTTCAAATTCCAGTTTAATTTCTTGCATTCACTTACGCGCAAATACCCTTGGGAAAAGTATTAATCCGTCTCTCCCCCCGGTTATGGGTTAAACAACAGAACAAATTGGGTTCTATAGCCTTGGCTGGCAACCAGTCTACCGCAGAAAGTAATGGCAACCTACTGCAGGATAATCATCTGCCCAGTCGGTCATGTCTCTTTTGAAACATGATCACCCAAGCATGTATCACATATGGCACTTAACTGTCTGACTAAATACAATAGTTGAAGACATGATATAGGCTTCTACTGGGCATAAAGTGGGGGATCCCCCACAAATTACTACTTAATAATATAATACATTTCTTCCCCCTCCAGCTATGAGTCAAATAACAGGACAGATTGGCTTCTATAGCCTTGGCTGGCAACCAGTCTACCGCAGAAAGTAATGGCAACCTACTGCAGGATAATCATCTGTCCAGTCGGTCATGTCTCTTTTGAAACATGATCACCCAAGCATGTATCACATATGGCACTTAACTGGCTTACACTATAGCCAGAAAGGTTGAGAATCAATGATCGAGGTAGTTCAGCAGTGAGATGTAGTTACCAATTTAGGAGCACACTTAAATTTATAGTCGAGGCACTAAGGAAAAAAGTACATCCACGAAAATATTTCTAGAAAAGATAGGGGGTAAGCCACATGACATTGGTGAGAAAGTGACTGCAGTCAAAATGCCAGGTCTGGATCGATTACATTAGAGACCCATCTTTGGAGGATTTTGTTAAGAATCTTATTTAAAAAGATAAATGCAAAAACTTATAATAACCGAGTAATTAAATTTGGTTGAGTCATAAATAATTTTCGTTTTGTTTACCAACTTAATTCTTAAGAAAAATAAAGTGCAATGACATTTGATTCACTTATATATCTTCACCGTTATTTGCTTAGTCTTAGTTCCCGTCCGATCACTGGAGTTAAGCAACATCGAGCCTGGTCAGTACTTAAATGGGTGACCAATTGGGAATACCAAGTGCTGGAAACGTAAGGACCAAGAATGGTCCACCGGTCCTACAGGTTTGGGTGTTGGGTGCAGGGCTAACAAACCTGGCCAGTAAAAAACAGTTTGTTACAGAAACAGCAACAAAAAGTTGCTGCCCTATGCACCATTGGGGGTGATGGATAAATGATGATGATTATTTGCTTAAGAAGATCTTTGATAATTTGAATAAAATTCTGCAAGTTTTGACGTAAAAGTTTACAATAAACTGTTGAATTTAGTTTATTACTGAAGCTGATCAAGAAGATCTTTGATAACTTGAGTAAAACTAAGTTTTTAAATACCTATCAGTATTTACATTAGAGATCCTTTTTTTGGATTTTGTTGAGAATGTTATTCAAATAAATAAATGCTAAATCTTATAACTAAGCAATGAAATTACTGAAGATGCTAGATCAAGATTGATCACATTACAGACACTTTCAATTTTCTCAGGGAAATTGTTATTCAAATAAATAAGTGATAAAACTTATTATAACTGAGTAATCATATTGAGTCATAAATAATTTCTGGTTTTGTTTACAAACTTTGTTCTTATAAAAAAAGTACAATTACATTTTATTTAATTATGTATGTTCACAGTTATTTGAAATCATTTATTGTCTCTTTGATATTTTGTTATAGTGGAACATCCTGCCATCTCCGAGAATGGAATGCTCTAGACTATAAAAGACGGTGACAAGCGGTACGAGGGAGAGCAAACGTCTTAGGCAAAGGCATTCTCTAGTTGATAGTGTATTCTGCGCCTACTCGTTGATTGCTTATCTGTATCTTATTGTTAATTGTACAGTAGTACAATAAATCCGTTATATTGTATTCCTGTGTCGAGTACCATTCTTCCACTAATCTTTACACTGATATTTCTTTCCAGGATATATCAGATTCTTCGAGTTAAATTCTGCAGTTTTGATGTGGAAATGTTTCTTTCCAATCTGGCCTTCATCATAGAAAGTTTTCCCCCCATCAAAATATTTTGTAGTGATCAAAACAGTATCAATCAGTTGTTGTAAGGCCAGTTGAATATGATGAGGGGGGTTATAGAACAGACAAACCACATTCAAGCAATTGTACCCCCTCATGTTATTCTTGCTAGAGGCAACCTTGCCTTATTATGTAAAAGTTTTCCATTAATCCACTGCGTACACTTTTTCCTTTTTTTTTTTTTAATCAAATCACATCAAAGAAGGTGATAATGACACTAAGACTAAAAGGGATACTGGATGTAAAAACAAAGAAGGAAAAGACTTTAGAAAAAACCAGAAATTCAATCCTACACAAGAAACAAGGGATAAACCTCTATTCTTGTTTAAAAGACTGGGGAGGGGGGTGAACCTATTTACACCTATTGTGAAATAGATAAATAACAGTTACAAAAAAAAAAAATGAATGAGTGTCTGCAGAAATCTTAGAAGTATAAATTGAAGTAGAATTTCAAAGGAACCAGAAACCTAATGCAACCATACAAAAACTAGGATATGTTAGCGGACTCCAAATCTATAATTTTTTTTAATTGCCACATATGATTAATATGATACAGTCATCATTAATATGATACAGTCATCATTACAAATGATCCCCAATAATAGAAATTACTCTTGACTCAGCCTAATAGTATCCCTCTACAATAGGCAAGAAGTTAACGCTCGGATCAACCCAATTTTAGCAACAACAAAACAATTCCTTACTTAGACATTACATTTGACTCACTTTAATATAATTAAAACATCTCTATTTGACAATCTTTGTTGTCAATAATTTATAGTCATGATTGATATGGTCAAGCTGCAGTTTCAAGGATATATTTACATTCCTCGCTTATAAAAATAAATTCCACTTGTTACTGGAAAATTTCCAATAATAATAATACTATGAAAAACAGAAAAGATATTTCGGAAAACATTATTTAGTGAGTTTGTTTTTTCAAAGTAGACAAATATTTTTCTTGTCCAGTAATATATAGAGCTCCGGCTATATACAGTACTGCGCAAAAGTATTAGGACAAGAAATATTTTATCTTTTATGAGGCATCAAAAAGTTTAAAATCACCCCTGTCCTAACACTTTTGCACACTACCTGTGGTGTGCACAAGTATTAGAACAGGGGTGATTTTCCTACAAACCTCACTGAAATTCAAATACAGGGTGAAAAGCCAAGTAAATTGCTAATAAATATTGATTATTTAAAACTATGTGTAAAAGAAATGTATTAAAAAGAAGTAATATTTAATTTTTCCTATTTTCTATTAAACAAGTTATTTTTAAACTATTGAACATCTGTGGGATATTTTGGATAAAAAAATTCATAAATCTAATGTTACTTCGCAAGAC